>PVKC010040938.1:0-12268 GCA_004027635.1 Crocidura indochinensis | reverse complement strand
TAAATTTGGCATATTCTTAGGTACTTTTATAGATTTAGTAATTGAGCACAGCAAAGTTTTAAATGTAATGGATGATGATTTATAGGAAATATTTATTTTATGCAATAATTAATAATTTTCATAATGTCCTTATACAATTAAGGTAAATAAAAAACATAAGATATCGAGCAATATTTTTACTGTTGAAAAGACCCAGCTGGATGAGCAACTGTTGATGGACTAAAATCCAAAAATGGTAATTATAGCATCAAGTGGTCAAGAATTTATGACCAGATATCAAAATACCACCTGAGGCCATGGCATTAGTCAGGCAAGTAGGGCACTAACCTTGAATGTGACTGCCCACATTAGCTACCCAGCATCCCACATGATCCCCTGAGTCTGCCAGAACTGCAGTTAGCACTAAAGTAAGTCCTCAGTACTGCAAAGTGTGATTCAAAGAGCAACAGAAACAAAATAAACAAAAAACAAATACCATCTTTTATCAATAAATGCATTTTCTACATATATAAGAAACAGCTTTAATTCTAGAGATCTTTAGATGATATCTTGTTGAATCTTGAATCTTTAACATACATTAACTTAACTCTTCAAACTGAAGACATAGGTTATAAATAGAATGATAGAAAAAGATGTACACAAAATTCTAAAATTTAAATGAAGAGCTGTATTTTATATTCTAATATTAGTAAAGTATTCTACATTAAGTGACTAGAATTGAAGTTATAAGATTTTTGTTTTACTACTCAATAGCAGTAACTAGATGTATAATCTAAAGAAAATACATCTATTTTATAGATGTATTTATAAAATATGATGAGAATCACCTGTTATTTATCATAGCCTTTATAAGTTTATGTAAAAAAATTTCTGTGGCAGGATTTTTCTATGAATAATTTTGTTGTGACCAATGTGATTGCAAGTTTTTCAAGTTTTTAAGATACATAGTGACAGTGAATTAGGACCCCATTGCTGTACTCCCTTCACCCCTGTTTCCAGCATGCATGGCATACCACTCCCTACCCTTGGACTGCCAGTGTAACAGATCCAATTTGTGTACAGCTTGTTGTAGAATGGGTTGCCTTAATTCTGTTGATGTTGACTTTGTGCTTTGTCTAGATATGATCATTTTTTATTTCCACTCAATGTTCATGTGACTGTTTGCTCTTGGTACCATCCACTTTTTTCCCTCAATTTTTGAGGTAGAACAAGATGATTTAAGTTCTGGGGTTCTGTTGGGGGAAAATGAAGTTTGGAGGAGCCCTTTAGAAACTATAAATACAAATTTAAAAAAAGAAAGAAAAAGAAAAAACAAAAACAAGCAATGACAAAAAACAGAACAGCAACTAAAACAGCAACAGAAACAACAACATCAAAGAAAAAAGAAAAAAGGAAGGGGTGCTGGTGTGGCAAGGTTGATTTCTGTTTGTTTGTTTTTGCATAGGCACAGTAAGTATTGGGAAAATTAGAAAGGAAATTCCCTTGACCTAAGAGATACAAGGTTTCTCTACCCTGTTATGGGAACAACTACAGGCTCCAGAAATTCTCATGTAGAACCCAAGGTTCTATGGTGCCAGGAAACGTTCTATTCAGTGTGGTTGAAAAATCAGTCCTCTGTAATTAGAGACCCTGGTATTTGCACAGGTCATAAGACAAAGTCTAGGATAGGGTCTATCATTGTCTATCATTATGCATCCAGAAGTTCTACTCTATCATGGTTGTTGTAGTCATTCTTCTGCAATTAGTGATCTTGGTTTTTGCAGAGATCCTAAGATGGAGTCTTGGATAGTCTTTCCTTATGGTCCTAGAAGTACTGCTCTGTCATGGTTGTCAAAGTCAGACCTCTGGAATTAGAGATCTTGGTTTTTGCACAAATCCTAGGCCAAAGCCTAGGCTAGACTCTTCCTGGTCCCAGGAAAAGTTCTGCTCAGTCACAGTTCTCAAAGTCAGTCTTCTTTAGTTAGTGTTCTTAGTTTTTGCAGAAATCTAAGGACAGAGTGTTTCCAATTTCATCTTACCATTAGATGATGAGGTAGGGAAACCTGCTCTTATATCAAGTTGTTGCTGTTTCCTCGCCATCAGGAAGTTGGTGCCAAAGAGGTATTAGGGGGATTGATTCCTGGTGTTGTTGCAGGGAACTGTGTCAGTTCTGTGGTTGGGATCTGGGGTTTGGGTTGGATGGTCGCTGTCCGATCACATGGAGTCTAAGTTGAGTCCCCATGACAAATGTTCAGGGTAAGAGGTGCCCCTGTATTATAAAATTGATGAGTTCTTATCAATAGAAGATTAGAGCTTGTTTCTATACAGAGATTTTCCCCCCCTTTTTTAGTATGCCTATGCAAAAGGGTATGGTGCCATATTATATTACTGGTGCCTTTGGGGGTAAGAATGGCTATGGGCCTGGCTGTGGCGCTGGAGATAAGGTGCCTGTCTTGCCTGCGCTAGCCTAGGACGGATCACGGTTCGATCCCTGGGTTTCCCATATGGCCCCCCAAGCCAGGAGCAACTTCTGAGCGCATAGCCAGGAGTAACCCCTGAGCGTTACCGGGTGTGGCCCAAAAACCAAAAAAAAAAAAAAAAAAAAGAGGTATAACTATTGAGGAATTAAATATACAAAGAAAATACAGATATCCCATTAAGTCTTTTGAGTTATTCTGGATGGTGGGTGTGAAATCCAGGGCACAATTTTATCACACACCTTGGTCTTAATGAGTTTGAGAATTGGTTTGCAGCAGGGTCCTTCTGGAACAATAGCCACATTTGGAAGGCGTGTGTGAAAAGAAGGGCCACATACAATGAGTCACGGGGAATGATGGTTATAGTTTCTTGCCAGCACCAGATGTGGGACTGAGAGGTGTCTTTTCGCTTTGGGAGCTCGGTGGTGGCTTATTTGGGTAGGAGGTCGGTTTCAGTACCTAGTGAATTGAGAACTGAAGGTGAAGAGGATTAAATGGAGGAGGAGGGAGTAATGGAACAGGATTGTGGGGGCAAGAGAATAGAAGGTGTTCTGAAGCAGGGAGGAGGATATATATGGGCTATATACAACATAGGGGTGGATTGTTTGCAATATAGGTTGTGCAGACAAAGAAGAGTCCATTATATACAAATTCACACCCACTTATATATAAACATTAGAGATCTATATAGAAGATGTTGATGGAGGCCTGACCTTCAGAGGTTGGGTCTGAACACTTAAATAATTGAGGGGCCAGAGTGATAGCACTGTGATAGGTCGTTTGCCTTGAAAGTGGCAACCCTGGATGGACCTGGATTCGATCCCCTGCATCCCATATAGTTCCCCAAGGTAGAGTGATTTCTAAGCGCATAGGAAGGAGTAACCCCTAAGTATCACTGAGTGTAGCCCCAAAACAAAACAAAAAGAAATAATTGAATTAAGAATAATTGATTAATAAAAGAACACAAAAAAGGGGGTTCGGGCGGTGGCGCTGGAGGTAAGGTGCCTGCGCTAACCTTGGACAGACCTCGGTTCGATCCCCCGGTTCCCCATATGGTCCAAAAAAAAACCACACAAAAATAATAATTTGTAATTAAAATTTTATATTAGTATTAATAGCAATAAATTAATATTAATCTAAAATTATATATTGACTATTTAAATATATGAATATTAAATTATGTTGATTTGTTGAGATTAATAATTAATAAATAAAATAAAACTAATTTAAATATTATATTGATGTTGATATTAATTTATTAATAATTAATAAACAAATTCATAAAAGAATGATTGAATTAAGAATGACAGTGAGCTATCTATAAGAGTGTCTACCCTATATGTAGTCTCATCCACCGTGTCTTGTGATTTGAGCTTCCTTTCCTAAAAAGAAACTGTTAGCATGGGCTTTATGGTCTAATTTAACATATATTGAATTGGAGAAGAAAGAAGAGAAGGAAAGAAGAAAAAAAAAAGGAAAAGGGGTTGGAGAGATAGCATGGAAGTAAGGCGTTTGCCTTACATGCAGGATGGTGGTTCAAATCCAGGCATCCCATATGGTCCCCTGAGCCTGCCAGGAGTGATTTCTGAGTGTAGAGCCAGGAGTAACTGAAGTAATTCCTGAGCACTGCGGGTGTGACCCAAAAACCAAAAACAAAAAAAAGAGGAAAAGGAATAAAAAGGTTATATAAGGGATAATAATAATTTGCATAAATTCACAAATGCACTCAATGAGTGGGACCTGTAACATAAGTCTGTGGTGCACAGTTATCTGTTCCAGTGGTCTCAATGGTCATGTGCTTTAGGTTTTAATAAAAAACATAACTAAAAGAAGATGGGTAAATTGGAGTATTTTATCAAGACATTGTCATAATGAGGACTGTATAAGGTGTCTAGTATGATCAAGTACAGAGTTGCAAAATTAGGTTGTTCACCATATATCTTCATGAACCACAGTGGACAAAGACACTGAAGTTATTTTATACCTAATAAAATTAAGGCATTAGATCATATTAATAGTAAGCACTGTATGACAGGACTTTTGTCTCTTTTATTTTACTAATCTACATAAGTTCTTAAACTCATTTCAAAGAGCTTACTTTATGTTCAAGAAATAGTGGCTAATTAAATCAAAAAGAAGGAATTATTTTAGATTGGAGTTAATAGTAATAGTGACTTGTATCTTTATAAACACTAGGGCATAAATATATGCATATATACATAATAACAAAACACAGTTATATTTTTAAAAGGTGGGATTGATGTATATTATTGAAATATTAGTTTATGAAATATAATCTAGCAATGGCTATACATAAAATATCTTGTTTCTCTTAGTTAAGATTAATTCTAGAAAAATAAATTGTATAAGGCATTTTTAAAACAAGCTTAAATACAAATTCATATGCATGCCATATCTAAAAGAGAATAAGGGTGTGCTTTTAAAATTTATTTAATGAAAATGTCTTAAATAGTTGACATAGTTGTCTATAATATACTAGTTTTCAGATAAGTGAGATCAACGTTATTAAAAAATAATAGAAAAAATTAGAAAAAGTAAGAGGAAAAGAAGAAACTTAAAAAAAAGATAAAAGAAGTACAGTAGCAAGCATATTTGTGAAAATCATTCTATCTTTAATGAAGATATCAATACAATAGCAGGAGATTTAGTAAGCTCTTGTTGTGAGCTGTTCATTCCATTAAATTGGGTTTTATAGGGATCAAGGATCAAGCAAATGAAGTTGTTCAGAACTCCAAAGTACTATTACTGATGACACAGCTTTTAGGGCATGTTCTTATCTGCTAAGCCTCCGGGAAAAATGAAGATATGGAAGGAGGGTCCCCACACTCACTCCAAAATGTCCTGGTGATGTCAGTTCAAAAAACAGCATACCTGAAGTTAGACAGATTGGTGTTCTCGAAGAAAATGTAGAGGGGTTGTGAGGCAAGACTTTCAGCAAATGGTGATTCTCAGAGGTGGATGCAGCAGGCATGGCTTTGTCAGGGTGAGGGCTTGCCTTGCCCTCTCTTCCTGAGATTACCAGCTTTTAAGACAGTTAGATCTATTTTTTTAATTGAGAAGTATATAACTAGAAAAGATAAGAATTTAAAAGAAATGTGATGAATAAAACAAAATTGGATATAGTTGAAAGTATCTGTGTTGTTACATAGGGTCAATATATCACAGAGCATACCAATCTTATCCCTGACAAATTATTTTAAGAAGGGACACCTGTTTAAGAAAACTTGAAATATTTAAAACTTATGACTTGTCTTTTAACAGAGACTGAATTATTTGAAGTCTTCCTATGCCTTTTCTTAAGTACCTTGAATAAATACTTGGTGAGAAACAGTATCTTATAGAAAGAAATATTAATTCTTCATTGAACAACCTCTTAATATTTTTCTTAAATATTTTTGCTTTGGGGGCCATGCCTGGCAATACTCAGGGATTATTTCTGACCTTGCACTCAGAAATAACTTATGGCAAAACTTAGGGGACCATAGATGTGGTATTCTTGGGATTGAATCCATGTTGGCCACATTCATAGCACTTCATGTACCATCAAGTTATTTAAGTAGGCCCTTTTTTCCTTCCTGATGAATGCTTGAAAAACTATAAATTTTGTTCTTAATACTGATTTTGCTGTGTCCTAAAAATTCTGATAATTCGTGTCTTTATTATCATTTATTTTTAGGAATCTCTTGAGCTCCTCTTTGAGGGGAGCACACACAGAAGATTTTTGTTTGTTTCTTTAGATTGCACATTAAGCAATGCTCGGGAATTAATTCCTGGCCGTACTTGGGGAACATACGAAATACCAAAAATCCAACATGGGTCCGCTGTGCGCAAGACAATACCCTACTTGCTATGCTGTCTCTATGGCCCAGCTCAGAAAAATTTTAAGAGAAATAAAGTGCCTCATTATTCTCCCATAGATTTTGACTCCTGTATCTTGTCTACTCACTTTTGCCCCTATTCATTTATTTATTCTGTTTCCAAGCTCTGAGCTTTCTTTCCCAAAGTTTGCCCTTCCTGCCATCATTCTTCATCATTATCCACTCAGTTCTCTCTAGCTTGGATGAGCATTTTCCTTGAAAATGAAATCTTTAATTTCACCTCACTTTTAAAATTTTGACTTATTTTTGTTTTTGTTTTTTGGGCCACACCTGGTGATGCTCAGGGGTTACTCCTGGCTATGCAATCAGAAAGCATTCCTGGCTTGGGGACCATGTGGGACTCCAGAGATCAAACCCAGTTCTGTCCAGGGTCAGCTGCGTGCAAGACAAATGCCCTACATATGTGCTATAGCACATATTTTAATTTTTATTAAATATATTCTTATTTAAAACATAATATTTAGAAAGTTATTTAAATATTTTTTAGACATCATCAATCCCACCACCAATGTCAGCTTCCCTCCAATGTTTCCCAAAATCCTACTCACGTGCTCCCTGCCCCAGCCTGCCATCATAACAGGTACTATTTTTTGTTGTTGTTGTTGTTGTTTGTTTGTTTTGGGGCCACACCCATTTGACGCTCAGGGGTTACTCCTGGATATGCGCTCAGAAATCGCCCCTGCCTTGGGGGGACCATATGAGATGCTGTGGGGTTAGAACCGCAGTACATCCTACACTAGCACTTGCAAGGCAGACACCTTATCTCTAGCGCCACCTTCCCAGCCCCAACAGGCACTATTTTTAAGCTTGGTTGGTAAAAGTTTGGGATGTCTCCCAGGTTCTTGTTTTTCAATGTGGTTTTGGCTCCAGGGTCTTTTATGGTTCCACAGAAACCTTTTAATTGACTGTTCTAAATACTTGAGCAATCTTGTCTGGATTTGGATAGGGATTGTATTAATCTAAGATGGTTATTTTGGTAATATTGATTCTTCTGATCTATGAGCATAGAATATTTTTCCATTTCCTTAGGTCTTCTTTAATCTCTTAAGTGTTTTGAAGTTTCGATGGTATAGTTCTCTCACCAGTTTTGTTAAATTGATTCCTATTTTAGGACACTATTTTAAATGGGAAAGACTCTTTGTTCTCTTTCTCCTCTGGCTCATTATTTGTATAAAAGAATGCAGGTAATTTTTTGTGTATTGATTTTGTAGCTGGCCACTTTGTTATCTTGATTTATTGTTCCTAGAAGCCTTTTTGTAGACTTTTTAGGGTCTTCAATGTATATCATCATATCATATGCAAACTAAGAAGCTTCACTTCCTTTTTTAATTTAGATTTTTTTCCCTTCTTTTGTCTGTTGTTACTAGGACTTCTAACACTATGTTGAATAAGAATAGAGACAATGGACATTCTTGCCTTGTGCCTAACTTCAGTGGAAATACTTTTAATTTTTGTTTTATATTGTTTTGTTTTTGGCTTTGGGTCAGGCCCGGCAGCCCTCAGGGGTTCCTCATGGCTCTATGCTCATAAATTGCTCCTGGCAGGCTTTGGGGACCATATGGGACGCCTGGATTCGAACCACTGACCTTCTGCAAACACCCTACCTCCATGTTATCTCTCCAGTCCCACTTTTAGGTTTTTTTGTTTTGTTTTGTTTTGTTTTTGCCATTAAGAATAATATTGGCTATGGGTATTTTCTAGATAGCTGTTACTACATTGAGGAAAGTTCCTTTCATACCTGTTTTGCTGAGGATTTTAATCATGAATCAGTTTTGAATCTCATCAAATGCTTTTTCTGCATAGGCTGATATGATTATATGGTTTTTATCTTTCCTTTTACTAATGTGGTATGTGACAATAATTAATTTGCATTTTTTGAATCACCCTTGCATACCTGGGATGAAACATTTGATGATGATATATATATTTTTTGATATGCTGTTGGATTCAGTTTGCTAAGATCTTGTTGAGGATTTTTACATCAATGTTCATCAGCGTGTGCTTCTTCTTGCAGGCTTTTCTTCTTGATTCCTCCTTTGGAAATAGTAAGGAATGACTAGAAGAATCTTTCTATTTCTCTTCTTCCCTTTTGTCATAACTTACAAATAGTAAGTCAGTAAAGAAGCAGATGAATGTGCCTGTTGATTCTTGCCAAGCACCAGGCACATACAATATCTGACTATATCCACTCGTTTCTCCTTGCAAATACATATTTAAGAATTATTTAGTGCTCTTAGAAATAGTTTATTCCTAAATAGATTTTTATCTAACTAAGAGAAAAGACTGAGACCTTTGAATTAAAATTAATAGTAAGAAAGCATTAGGTCAACTCATTTTTTTCTTCTTCTGTTAACTAACTTAAACCAATAGAGTTGGTGGATTGTCCATTCTAATTTTGTCCATCCTAATCATTTTTTTTCCAAATATAAACTTATAGTTATATAATGTAAGTTAAATACCAATATATCAAAACAATGCATCCTTACATAGTTAGAAACTTAGGGATGGAGTGGGTAATCATTGTGAATTCTAAAATTTAAAAACTAAATTAAATCTTTATATTAATTTAACTTTTTATCTTATTCCTTATAGACCTAAGTATTGTGCAGTTAAGGTCTTGATCTTAAAATATCCTTTTGAGAAAGAAGGTTTACCTATAATTTTATATAGTAATTATTTTATTTTATTTATTTATTTATTTTTGTTTTTTGGGTCACACCTGGCAGTGCTCAGGGGTTACTCCTGGCTCCATGCTCAGAAATTGCTCCTGGCAGGCACGGGAGACCATATGGGGCACCGGGAGATTTGAACCGATGACATTTTGCATGAAAGGCAAATGCCTTACCTCCATGTTATCTCCCTGGCCCCTGTATTTATTTTAAAAGTAAAAACAGAGTAAGCTAGATGTTAACAATCTTACAATTTCTATTATAAATTATTATCAGAAAAATTTAGTACATTATAAAGATTAGGTGTCATAAAAATAAATCAACTATTTTAATTGTACTGAATATTAACATATTCACTCAAAACTGATCAATGTCAGAGGCTTTTGATAAAGTTTATGTCTAAGAACTAGCTGTGTACTTGCACACTTAGAGCAACCAATATACCTCTCTGGGTTGGGATTCTGGACTTTGCACTACTGATCAGTCTAGTACATTTGGGTAGAGTAAAATATGGCATTCCCAGGGATGTTAAAATCAAATTAATATCATATAGTTAGTTTAAGAATACCCACCCACCAAAAATAAGTCAAAGAGGATATAAACAATGAATGCTAAAGCTCAGAATCTTCCAGAGTGTGCCAATAAGTATAATCTTAAGATTCCTCTATAGAGGTATGTTATAGTCAGGGAAATAAGGCCTTCTTCTCTCTTGTTCATTAGGAGACCAGAACAATATTACAGTGGATAGGGCTTTTCCTTTGTATGCTTCTGACTGATGTTTGATTTCCAGCAATCTATATGGCCTTTTAAGCTTGCCAGGAGTAATTTCTAAGCATAAAGCCAAGAGTAACTGCTGAGCATCAGTAACCCCTGGGTGTGGCCCCAAAACCAAAAGTAAAAATTAAAAAAAAAGAGGCATTAGCTCTCTGCAAGTCTTCTTGTGTAAGTACAGACATTATTAATAAATGAATGAATGAATGAATGAATGAATAAACTGACATGAAGTATGTAGTGGGTGATGCTGAAAGACTTGCCCTGAAATGGTCATATGGCCTTATTGGCACACAAATAATAGAATTTATAAAGGTTATTACTTTCCTAATTGGTGGCTAAGACAATGGTTTTGCAATTGACAGTACTCATGTATGTGAGAAAATGACATTATGTTCTCTGCCAATATTTATTCTGTTCGGGAACTGAAAAGAGCTACAAAATTGGATCAGTCACATAACATTTTTGGTGGCAAAGGCAAGATAATAGCAGGCACATTTTGCCATTTAGTTATAAACTGTCTAGATCCATCTAAGAATATGAATAATTAAATAATGATCTTAAGTGATTTGCTTTTATTGTAACTTTTCACAGAATTCAATCTAATTTTCAAAGGGAAAAATGTCCTTATTCCCATATTAATATTTATTGTATCAAGTTGTGTAATTCATTACAAAACTAAGTATGATTAACTTAGTAACATTTGACAAATGAACATAACTAATTACCGATCAACTACAGAAACAGTACCAACAGCAGCAACGGGAGTAAAGTAGCAAAGCAACAGCAAAACTCAAAAGATAAACGTGTGCTAGATTTATAGATAGTAGCTGAAAGCAGTCCAGGGTAATGAAGTCAGTATATTTTGCAAAGTGATGAAGTTCTTGTAAGTAATGTTAGTCTAGTTGGTTAGTTAAATATAGTTAGATTAAGTTGACATTTCCTGTTGCATAGTCCTTGCTTCTTGTACTTCTTGTACTACCTTAAATATATATTTATTATTTTGTTTGGATTTTTGTTCTTTTTTTGCCATTCCCAGCTGGGCTCAGGGTTTCTACTGACTCAGGAGTCACTCCTGGTGGGGTTTGGGGGACCATATATGATGTCAGGGATCCAACCCAGGTTAGATACATGTAAGACCAAATACATATAACCTGACCTGATGTACTATCTCCTAGGCCCCCCATTTTATTATTTTTTCACTCATTTCTTACATTGTATCTCTGTTACTGTATTAACAAATGTATTAATATATAGCCACTCTCCATAAATGTAAACTGATGAGTTTTAGAGATCAGTCAATCATAGCTTTCAGTGATAACTGAAACAGATAACTGTTACATCTATGTTTTTATTTCTTCACTGTTGCTTTACCTGAAATATTTTAAATCATTTAGTGCATCTCTACATTATCAATTATGAGTGATAGAAAATTTGCAAGAATGGTGACATGACAACATTAACAATTTCATTTCCCCTATAAATAAGTCGTCTTTGAGTTTTTTGTCTAGGATTTAATCATTATTTTTTCATAATATTTCTAAAACAAATTCTGATTTAAGAAATAAAATTTAGAGGTAAATACATTTGAAAGATTGCCTGACAAATTCTGAAATAATTATAGTTACCTTTTCATGTTTGTTGACAAGAATGAATGTTCACATATCTGAATCAGTATTGTACTAGTTCGATTTTCACTTGTGGCCTTGAAACTTTCATGCTAAACATATCTAAGTGATGATACATTCAAAATGAAGCCCTATTTTCAAAAATTATTTTAAAAAGATTCTTTTATACTGGTTAAAGATAGAAAGATGGCAAGATTATGTATTTTTATCCTCACTATTAATTAATGGATAGTTCTCGGAGCCTCCTGAAATTTCCAAAACAGTTTTAATTCAATAATGACTATATTCAGACTGAGATATTTTATTAACTAAGCTTAACTTGATGCTACAATTAATATCTTTGCCCTTTTTAGCTTGAAAGACTCTTTTTTTTAAATTATCTTTATTTAAACACTGTGATTACAAATATAATTGTAGTTGTATGATTACAGTCATGTAAAGAACACCCCTCTTCACCATTCCCACCACCAATTTCCCAGATCTACCTATTCCCCACCCCACCCACACCTGTACTTGAGACAGGCTTTCTTTTTCCCTCATTCATTCACATTGTTATGATAGTTTTCAGTGTAGTTATTTCTATAGCTGCACTTATCACTCTATGTGGTGAGCTTCATGTCATTAGCTGCACCTACATGGGAAGATGGGGGGAAGTAAGGGTTGGGGCTGAGGCAGTAAAATATTGAAAATGAGCTTTGTAGGGCCATATCAAGGTCACAATACAAGATGGATATTATGGATATATAAAATATATGCATACAATACTATCAATATGAAAACAAGGAGAAAAAATTTCCAGTGACTGTCCCAACATAAACCAGTGCTAGAACAGCCCGCTCTCCTCC
>PVKC010040937.1:0-12241 GCA_004027635.1 Crocidura indochinensis | reverse complement strand
AAAGAAAGAAAGAAAGAAAGAAAGAAAGAAAGAAAGAAAGAAAGAAAGAAAGAAAGAAAGAAAGAAAGAAAGAAAGAAATGAAATGAAAATGTTGCTGAGGGAATTTTGGTTATGTATCTGTACCCCCTTTAGGTCATTCTCTATGTAAATGACACTGGCTTCAGCAAAGAAAAATATAAATCCTGTTTCTTACAGCAATGGCAGCAGGAACATCTGCCACATTCAGCAACTTACTTCAAGATGTCAGCTCCTATAGAAAAACACTAAGTACATTGATGTTTAAACATCAATTAAAAAATTATAAAGACCATGCCATTATCTCTTCAGGCATTCTTAAATTCTCTCTTTGGATAGAATTTAGCCTGTTTAAATCATATTATCACAATCTCTCTTGGAAATCTTTTTGTTTTGTTTTGTTTTCTGGGTCACACCTGCTTCTCAGGTCTTATTGTTGGCTCTGTGTTCAGGGATCACTCTTGATGGTCTTTAGGGACGATATGGGAGTGGCTAGGAGGTTGAATCAGGTCTGCTACATGCAAGGCAGGAGCTTTACTCACTATTCTATTGCTGTAGCAGCTTGGAAATATTTTGAACAGCTTTTTTTTTTTTTGATAAACAAAAAGGAATCCTGTAGTGCTGTCAGCAACTGCTGGGACCCTGGGAATCCTCTGCAGCCAGCCCAGCAATGCAGCCCCTTTCATCTATAGTCCTTGATTATTTTCTCAGACTCCTGCATTGTCCTTGGAAAGACAGTCCCCTCCACCATTTTTGGGGGGATCGTGGGGGGCCCACACTCGATGGTGTTCAGGGGTTACTCCTGGCTCTGTGCTTAGAAGTCGCTTCTGGCAGGCTTGGAGGATCAATGTGGGTGCTGAGAATCAAAGTGGAGTCTGTCAGGGGTTGGCCGCGTGCAAGGAAAAATGCCCTATGACTGTGCTATTACTCCAGCCCCACAGTTTCCTTCTTTTATACAGTAAGCCTTCCTGTGTTGAGTGGCCACTACTGAGCAAACCTGCTTTCTGGGTTATGACCTGGTCTCATCACATGACCAGTGCCCAAAACAGGGAGGCTACTGTGGCTTTAGACTCTGGTGGGTAAAAAGTGGCACTGGTTACAAGGTCTCTGGAAGCAAGGCCCCAGTTGATATGGGGGTGAGGTTGTACTCAAAGCTCTGCTTCCTGGAGTCTGGGAATGTTTTGTCCTGGAAGAGGAAATGAAATAGCATATAGATCAAAGACCCTGAGCAGCTGGCATTGATTGACAGTTTTAGGAACTCCAAAGCTCTGCCAGCTAAGCAAATTTGGTGCCAGTGACAAAGCTGCGCTCACCTCTCAGGTGTGTTAGGGTAAGAACTTTTCTGGGGGGGTCACAGGCTCATGTGCAGACCTGGCATACCCAGGCCCTGAGAGAATGCTGGGCAGGATAGAACCAGCTAGGAGAAAAAAAAAATCAGGCTCTCATGGGTTTCCCTGGCTCTCCTAAGTAGAGTACCTCTGTGAAATGAGTACGTTTCTCCCATCCTTGTTATGACAGGGAGGCCACAGGAGTCCAAGAGTCGCTGAAGAGCTGTAGTATGGGACCCCTCACTATTTCTGCAATAGGATGGCGACTAGAAAATTTGGTGCCCATCATGTTCAGGGAACCCTATAAGAACCCCTCAACAAGAACTGAAGAGACAGAGCAGTGATTAGGGTGCTTGCCTTGCTTAAACCGATCTGAGTTTGATCTCTGGCATACCATCTGGTTCCCTGAGCATACCATATGCTTCCAGAAATGATCTCTAAGCACAGCTCCAGAATTAAGCCCCAAGCATCACTGGATGTGGCCCATACACAAAAATAAAAAGGTAAAGAAATATAGGAACTTTAGAATAAACTTTAGAAAATATTCTAAAGTGCTTTTGAATAAAGTGCTCAGAAACTGTGACATTTAAAATCAAGTAATCTATAGCAATTAAGTCGAGGGGTTTGAATATTTTCTTTTTATTTTTATTGTTTTTTTAAAAAAAGTACCTGGCTTAGTTAGACCAGTGTTGGGGATAAAACTCAGGCACGTGTCACTTCTAAAAATTATTTTAGTTTTGGGATCACAGTAATCAAGGATCATCTGTAATCAAGGATCATCACAATGGTGCTCAGAGGACCATATGGTGTGCCTAGGATCAAACCTGGGTAGGTTGCGTGCAAACACCCTTACCTGCTGCATTCTCTCTGGTCCCTGTGCTGTCACTTGAGTCATTGTCCTCGCTCCCTGCCTTCAATATATTCCAGATGTGAATTGCAAAAGATACAATGCCAGAAAGGAAGGGATTAGGGATAAAGGACAGAGAAAAGGACCGAGATGCCGATGTATAAAATGTCACTGCAGCAAGCACTGAGGCTGCTGGTGGAGAGAGCACCGAAGGCTGGAGTATAGCAGCTCATTTTCAAAACAGGATTTTTTGGTCAATCACCAGACCCCTTTGGAGCTTTGAGTCATAGCAGCTGTTTTGTGCTAAGACCAAACTGTCCAAGCTAGAAACCCAAGGACAGCCAGAGTTGTGAAAAACATAGTTGGATTTGGTTCCAAATTTGGCATCCCTGATATGATTAACTATAAACATCAAAAGTGGATATTTCATCTCTAGAATTCTGGAGTCTGAAATGTATAGCATGAAAGCCTCTTGTCTGATTTCAGGTAGAATCTGAAACCCTGACAAGATGAAAAATAAATCCCCACTTAAGGTGATGAAGGGAACAAAAGAAAATTTATGATCATAAAATGCTGATATCCAAGTGTCTAACTATTTTCTTCTCAGAAAAAAAATTTTTGGGGAGCCGGGAGGTGGCGCAGGAGGTAAGGTGCCTGCTGCCTTGCCTAGGATGGACCACGGTTCCATCCACCGGTTCCCATATGGTCCCCGGTGCCTGCCAGGAGCAACTTCTGATCGCATAGCCAGGAGTAACCCCTGAGCGTCACTGGGTGTGGCCCAAAAACCAAAAACCAAAAACCAAAAAAAAAAAAAAAAAAAAAGAAAAACTTTTTTTGCTATATTTTGGCTAGACTTTATAGCTAAAATGTGGTCTTAATTAGCCAGATATTCGATCTCATTAGAAAAAAAATCTAGGGGCTGGAGCAATAGTATAACAGGTAGGGCATTTGCCTTGCACACTGCCAACCAGGTTCAATCCCCAGCATCCTATATGGTCCCCTGAGTACAGCCAAAAGTAACCCCTGAGTGAAAAGGCAGGAATAATTCTGAGTACTGTGGGTGTGACCCAAAAACAAAACCAAGGGAAAAAAAAAATAAAAACAGTAAGTAATTCCTAAAGGTGACTTTCAGTCTCATTCTTCCACTATTTCTGGGCCATAGCTAGTGGCTTCTCCTGGCTCTGCTGTGAATGCATTTAAACAGTGATCACTCCTGGTGGGGCTTGAATTGGGGGACCACATATTACTGGCCAATGGCAACTACATAGGGTGCCAGGGTCAAACCTGAGATGCAGCATGTAAAGCAAGAAGAGTCCTACTCACTGTACTCTTTCTGGCCCATATTAGTCTTCGCATAGGGCACTAAGAAAGGGCAGTGAGACTGTCTTCCTGCTTGTGAAAACCAGTTTGTTTACTGCCATGCTAATGTGCACTGAGAGCTGGGATCAAATGACAAAAGAAGAGGGCTAGGGAAGAAGCAAGAAGCATGCCGGTAGTAAAGAGTGTGAAAGTCAGGTTGGAGGAGAGCCTGAATGAGTCTGGAATTGGAGGTTTGACAGTCAAGTGAACAAGAAAGTAGCAGGAGGTTTTGGGGTCAGAGTAATAGCACAGTAAGTAAGGTGTTCGCCTTGCACAAGGCCAACTAGGGTTCCATACCTGGCATCCCATATGGTCCTCCAAGCACTGCCAGAAATGACTCCTGAGCAAAGAAAGAACCAGCAGTAATCCCTGAACACCAATGGGTGTGCCCCTCCGTCAAAACAGAAAGCAGGAGGCCAATTAGCAGTTATGAGTCAGGGCTCACAGCCAAGAGGATGGAGGTCTACAGGTACTTTTCAAAGAGTTAAGTACATCATTTCTGGTAAGACCAAGTCAGAAGGGAGTTAGGACTTCATGAAGACATTCTCTAAGAATGAAAATGGAAACCTAGCTCAGCATTGCTGATTTATCTCCTGGACACCTGTGCAACACAGAATGTGGAAGGTGCTGGAGAGTAATGCAGGGGTTAGTTATTGCACTGAAATATCTTATATGTAGCTGAGCCCAGTTTGAGCCACAGCACCATATATAGATGGTCTCCAAGCATGGGAGGGGAGAGGAGGAGGAAAAATAAAATTTGAGACAGACCACTTTAGTACAAAGGTTATTACAGAAATTCTCATCTATTCCTGGATGATACATAGAAGCATTCAAGCACTACTGGAGGGTAAAAACTGAGCAAAAGCAAAAAGACTTTTGCGCACAGATGCAGAACACAGGCTCTGGGCTCTGGCACCCGGGTCAGTAGGATGCACCCAGCATTATTTTTCTCAGGAACAAGCACCTCTGGAAGGCTGCCCATAACACAGTGGTGGTGAGAAGGCAAAGTGAAAAATGTCGGAGAAATGCTTAGCATGAGTTTAGTATATTGTGAGTGATCAAACGGTGGCTGAGACAATTTAAAAATATGATGAAGCAAATAGTCAGTGTGCTCAGCACTGCTGAACTTGTGTCAAATCAAATCTGAGAAGAATTCTGACAATAACAACGCTGGAATCTGGAACTAGAAATTAAGGCTGCAAGAATTTGGGAAACCATTATTCGGGGCCTGGATTAAGGGCCTCAGAGTCACAGAAGCAAAGAAATGAAAGGACACATTTGGGAGTTCCAGTGATAAAGCTGGAAGCTACAGAAATGGCTGCCTATTTCTAGGTCCTGCAGAAAAAGAGCACAGAGGTTTGGTGATACCAACAGTACATGACTCCGATGCAGACTACAGGCAAGGGAGTCCCTGACAAACACAATTAAAAACACCTACAGGAGCAAACAAGGGCCACATTCTTCCACCTTTTTGCCCCTACCGTTTAGCATCTGTCTTGTGTGGCAGTCACAGATTGGGAGCGAGAAACTAAGTGTAGACTAGTGACTTTCAACCTTTCTACCCTTGCAGCTTGCAGCAAGGAGAACAGCTCTCATCACTAAGGCTTTTCCTTTTCCTCCACCGCCAAGCTAACAAATCCAGGGTAACAGTCTTAGCACCTGACAGCATTCACTGTTTTTTTTTCTTAAACTTTAGGAAGCTTCCAGTGGGCATAATACAAAGAGACAAGAGATGGGGCTTACCTCAAGGCAGAAGCATGTCCCTACATAGCTAAATGGCATTAAGTTTCTTCTCTGTAGATGCCCCATGAAGAGCTGCCTTGAGAAGGTCAAGAAACAAGGCCTCCAGACCTGGCCAGGGGTTGTGATGGCACCACCGTGACAAAGACCACTTATGAGACAAACCATGTGTAGATCTGACACATATGGGCACAAATGTCCTATGGGTTAAAATCCTCAGGGATAAACACTGAGGTGTCAATCTGTGCTGGCTAAGAAAAATCCCGCTGCCTGACAACTCGAATGGAGACATAAAACAAATATGGATGCAAATGACTTTGCTGCTTCAAGTGCAGTCTGCTAATATTTCTGTCAAGGAGCAAGTACCCTATGGCAAATTCAGGAGTGGAGGAGTGCCTGCTACAGTTCTGGGTATACATGAATGCTGGGGCTGGGTTAGCATGGGAGTGAGAGGGGGTAGGGTGGGAGATGGGCTCGCCTGGCAGTTCTCTGGCTGTCCTTCATTATTTTGTAGCCAGAGAGGCTGTCCTATCTGCTGTGTTTGAGGGGTTGGTCACCCAAGTTTCTTCCACGCCACCTACCCCTATGCCACTAAATTTCCTTGTAAGTTTTATTTATTGTGTTGGCTTATTTTGTTTTTATAAAAACAAAAATTCTATTTTGGGGGATACCGAGCAGTCTTCCAGGGAACTGAAGCCACTCCTGACATCTCAGTACCAGGCTGGACTGACTGTTCAGTACAAGGCCCAGTGATATAAGACACTGCTCTCCCCAAAAAGTGCTGGGGCCTCTAGGGCCACATTTTAAAGTGCTCAAAGTCAAAAGGAACATACCTGCTGGTGCTTGGGAGGTCTTTAGGATATCTGGGGGTTGAAGTTGCATCCTTACTTCATGGCAGACATGCTGACCCCTGAACTACAGCCCCAGTCTTCCTTCACTACTTTTATTTATTTATTAAATTTGTTTTTGATTTGGGGACCACAGCCAGCAATGCTTGGGGATTACTCCTGATAGGCTCAGGGGACCATATAGATGCCAGGGATCAAACACAGGTCAGCCATGTACACAGCAAATGCCCTACCTGCTGTGCTATCACTTTGGCCCTTTTATTACTTTTAAATGGGAAAAATAATGCAAGAAGCATTTTAAAGTATAAGTGTGGCTTTTATGAACATAAATATAAAACAACTGAGGCATAAAAATTTGAAAAATATAAAATTTAAAAGTGACTAAAGGAGAAATCATTATGGACCATTTTATTAGCTGAAGATAACATTCTGAAACCTAGTCTGCTTGGTTTTCTGTTTGTATGCACATATTAATGATTATAAAACAGTATGTAGCCAGAGAGATAGTAGAAGAGTAAGACAACTGCCTTGCACACAGCTAATCCAGATCTGATGTCTGGCACTCAACTGGTACTCTAAGCCCTGCCAAGAATAATTCCTGAGTGATTCCTGAACACAGAGCCAGGCACAGCCAGGTATGAACCTTTGCCTAAATCAATAGGGTTCAGTCATATTCTTCAGTATCCTACTTTGTCATATATGAAGTATATTTTATTCATACTGTAGATTAACAACATACATAGAATTAACAACATATATTTTTCTTTCTTTATATTTTGAGGGACATACCCAGCGATGCTCAGGACTTACTCCTGGCTCTGCACTCAGGAATTAACCTTGGTGGGCTCAGGGAACCATAGGGGATGCCAGGGATTGAATAGTGTACAATGTTGTTAATGTATAAGGCCATGTACAAGGCATTTGCTTGTACCCACTGTATTGTTCTATCCCAAACAATAAACATTTTAGTGGCCATATATAATTAATTCTATGAATGTGGCATATAATATTTGTCCAAATTTCTTACTGGTTGTTATTCAACTGGTTTGAATGTGATTCAGGATATGTTGGGGAGAAATCTTATGAATATAACCCAAGGAATACAGGATGCCTATTCCTGTCATGGCTTAGTAGATATAAAAAGATGTTTCTTTCCACCATAACTGCTCAATACTAATTTGGGGGAAGATCTCTATTAAACCTTTATAGGTTGGCAAACAGAAAGTCTATTGGGTTGTTGGGATTAAAAAGTTACTTTGAAGAGGGGCCCGGGAGATAGCATGGAGGTAAGGCATTTGCCTTTCATGCAAGGAGTCATCGGTTCGAATCCCGGTGCCCCATATGGTCCCCCGTGCCTGCCAGGAGCAATTTCTGAGCATGGAGCCAGGAGTAACCCCTGAGCACTGCCGGGTGTGACCCAAAAACCAAAAAAAAAAAAAAAAGTTACTTTGAAGTCCAGGAAGATAAGGAACTTATCTGGGGCCCAGGAGATAGCATGGAGGTAAGGCGTTTGCCTTTCATGCAAAAGGTCATCAGTTCGAATCCCGGTGCCCCATATGGTCCCCCGTGCCTGCCAGGAGCGATTTCTGAGCATGGAGCCAGGAGTAACCCCTGAGCACTGCCGGGTGTGACCCAAAAACCAAAAAAAAATAAAAATAAAAAAAAATAAGGAACTTATCTTCTGTGCTGCTGACCCTGGTTTGAGCCCTGATGTTGCATATGTTTCCTGAGCACAGAGTCAGGAGTACGCTCTGAAGATGGCCTAGTGTGATACAAACCCCCACCTGAAAACAAACAAAAAACACTCTGTACTGATCTACTGTTCTACAATAGGACTCCACAGAGTCCTAATTTTCTTTTCTAAGTCATGTGTTTTCACGTGACAGTTGTGCAAGAGCAGGGAAGGATTGGGGGAGAGAAGGCTTTCCCAAGAGTTTATGAGCAGAGGTGATGGCAATAGCATGCAATGACACCTCTCTAAAGAATGGCACTACAGACTAGGTCTAGAGCTGAACCCCAGAATGTATCATGCTTTCATTTTATTTCTTGACATAATAATGCTAAATCTATATCATACCCATACTTTTCTCAATAATTACCTGGCTAATATTTTCAGTATACCAACTGATATTCCAACTGGAAGAGTTTTATTACCATCTTACTACATTACTATCAATGTAAGCATATTAAGGCTATTGTTTTATTTGGGAGCCACCTGGAGGTGCTTAGGGGTTACTCCTGGTTCTGCATTCATTCCTGGTGAGGAGTGCTAAGGATTGAATCTGTGTTGAACTTGGTTTGGCTGCATGAAAGGCAAGTGCCCTACTTACTGTACTATTGTTCTGGTCCCTATTAAGGTTATGTTTAAGGTACAAACAAATGTCTCAAATATAGTAATTTCAGGATTTTTAAAACTTTCAACTAATTTATGTTTGGCAGTGGCAAATCCTAAGTCCTCAGTAAAATATCTAAGTACTTTTTTGAAGGGTTGAGGTGTAGTTTGGTGTAGTGTGCATGCCTCGCATGTGTAAGGTTCAGTTTGATTCCCAATACTCCCCAAACGTTTGCACTGATATCTGAAAACACTTGTGATCTCCCCCTTTTCTTTTCCTAAAATAAAAGAATCTTAAATTTTTCTAAAATACACTCTTGCACTATACAGAGGGCATGTGAGAAAAAGATATTCAGGTTATGTGCAGATTTTAAAAAAAAGTGTAGCCAGTTATAGACAAGTGAAAACAGGGTTTCCCTGAAGAACTGACAATCTTCAAGTTTTAAATTACATCTGAATGTTTTACTACCAAATCTTTGATGACAGAAGAGAGAGAGGCAAGTATGTAAAAGGCAAAGTGCTTATTGTTTATTCCAGTTTCTAGTACTAACTCAGTGTTAAGAAAACTGCAAGTCTCAACTATTATTTTATCAGTACAGAATTAAACTGAAAGGTCATTTTGCTCTAGAATATCAATTGAGACTTCTTTTCTGGTAAACTGTGCTACACAGTGGTCATAACTATTAGGATCACACACAACCCTCAGAGCTAGTTATTGTTTTGAACATACACATTTTCTATGTGTGCCATGATCAGAAAATGCTTACTGGTTTACTGAACAGAAACATTTTAGTAATTGCTGTTGAAAATAATCATTGTACTGTTAAATGATTCTTAAAGTATCAGCTTTAAAAAGCCCAAGTAAGCACTGAGCACAGAAAAGAATTTTAAGTTGATATGTTCTTAAGTCATATAAGTATGACCTCACTATTTCAAAACTTCTCTTTCTCCTCCACTCTCCCTCCCTATTTTTGGTCACAGAGATAGTACAGCAGGTACAACACTTGCCCGGGACATAACCGACCCTAGTTTATTGCCTGGCAACAAATATTATCTGCTGAGCAATTCCAGGAGTGCCAAGAGTAAGCCTTGAGCACCACCTGGTGTGGTTCCCTCAAAACACAAAAATCAACATAGTTCTGCTGTATTTTTGTCATATATATCCTTTTGCAATATAACCTATTGCTTTATAGAAGTAGTTGAACTGAAAATAGTGGGTTGGAGCAACAGAGCAGCAGGCAGGGCATTTGCTTTGTATGCAGTTGACCCACATTCAATATCTGGCATCCCAAATGGTAAAGAGCCCCCGCTAGGAGTGATTCTTGAGTGCAGAGCCAGGAATGGGTGTGGCCAAAAACAAATGAAACAGAAAAAGAAATAAATAAACAAAAATCTCAGAAAAAACGAGGAACTTAACCTATTTGATTTTTAGTAACTGTCCCCTGAACATCACTGGGTATAGTCATACCCTGGACCGCCAGCCCAATAACACTGCACCACTGGGTCCATGCACAAAGCTACAGATTCCAGGCCTCCAGGTCATATACTAAAAGGATACCCTCACCCCACAAGCCCTAAATACTATTGGGAAAGGCCTCAAATTTCATTAAAATGATATTTATGTAATTCGGAACTGCCTGGAGTTTCTGAAGAGTAAAAACTTCCCAGACAGAGCATATTGAAAGTAACCATGTCAATGTTGTGAATTATAACTCAAATATCAATGTGTACATACTTTACTGCACGATTCTATGCAAGTTTCTGGATTGAACAGTAACGACCTTTAGGAAGAATGATTATTATGAGGCGATTATTATATACCATAAAACCACTCACTACTAACAATTTCATTTTGTTCAATATGAATAGCATAAAGGAACTTCTCTTCTAACTAGTCACGCATTTTGTAATAGTAACAATATAAGCATGTCTTACCTGAATGACCTCAGCATTCTATAGGACTTTCCTAAATCAGATACTCTTCGACAGAATGGACCCACAGCCAACTCCATCTGAAAGAATAAAGGATACACCTTAACTTTTTGTATTCTTTTTGGGCCACACTCAGGGGCACTTAGTGGTTACTCCTGGCTCCGCACTCAGAAATTACTCCTAGAAGGGTTGGGGGACCACATGGGATGCTGAGGATTGATCTGGAGTCATCAGTATGCAAGGCAAACGTCCTACTCACTGTGTTATTGCTCCAGCCCCATACTCCTTAACTTTTAATATCAGAATTATATGTTGAGCATACAAAGCTGCAACTTGCGGTAAACTTAGATTTATTTAGATTATATAGCAAGATCTATTATGATTATTATTTTTGTTTTGCGGACATATGTGTGACGGTCAAGAGATCATTCCTGATGATGCTAGAGGACCATATTTGGTGTCAGACACTGAGTCAGGGTTAGCAGCATGCAAGGCAATAACCTCTGTGCTCTCTTCAAGCCTACACAAAAAAATTTGTGGGGAAAGGGGGACTTTGGAGGCCCCCAAACTTGGATGTTTTTAGGAGCTATTCTTGTTTTTGTGACAGAAGTGACCCCTGCCAGTATTCAGGAAATCATGACAGGGATTGAAACAAGGACACAATCAAAGTGGTAGCATGCTGTTTTTTTTTTTTTTTTTTTTAAATCTGGTATAACTTTCACATTTGCTTGCTAGAGGGGAATAAAATAAAAAAAAAATAAAAAAAAACCACACACACATTTTTCTTATGTAAGAGAGGGAAGTTTTGATCTTCAACTGAAAAATCCTTAAAAAATAAAAGGGGTTTCAAGACTGACTGTTTATTACTTTACGTAGGAGCCACAGGGGTCTTTTAAGAAAACATATTAAATATAAAGAATGAAAGAGAGAGAGAGAGAGAGAGAGAGAGAGAGAGAGAGAGAACACGAAAGAGAGGCAAGCAGGCAGGGTGGGTGGAAGGGAAAAGACATCAGGGAGAGTGAGATGGAAACTGTTGAAACTGGTGGCAAGAAATGCTCACTGGTGAAGGTTGTTATACATTGTATGACCATAACTCAATCATGAACAACTTTATCTGTGAAAAAAAAAACCTGTATTATGAACAACCTTGTAACCATGGTGTTTACATAAAAATATATTTATATTAGGGGCCCAGGAGATAGCATGGAGGTAAGGCATTTGCCTTTCATGCAAAAGGTCATCAGTTCGAATCCCGAATCCCGGTGCCCCATATGGTCCCCCGTGCCCGCCAGGAGCAATTTCTGAGCATGGAGCCAGGAGTAACCCCTGAGCACTGCCGGGTGTGACCCAAAAACAAAACAAAACAAATATATATATATATAAAATATAAATGATGATGGCATTTGCCAGAGAGGCTCAAGTGATTAAAAACACTTATTTAGAATTTTCTGTTATCTGAACTTCCTCTACCAGGTATATATACAATGGTCTTGTAGATATGCTATTCAGAGCATGCACTGTTCCTCCATCTTGATAAAAACAGAATCTGGGCATCCAAGTACAGCAAGGAATGAGCACTATCACCACCACTCCACTGACCCTAAGTACCATCAGCTTTGATCCCAAAATCAAAAAACAAAGGAACAAACTAATTGAAAAATTAAAATTAAAATAACAGCACCATGGTATAAAACAGTTTAGCAAATGTCTCAGAAAGGCAACATGCTCCCTATAATGTAATCTTTCTTTGGAAAAAAATATCTAATGAACAGCAAAGATTTTATTCTGATCATTCTTCTCAAAAACTGGTCAACTTACCACCTTAAAAAACTAAAATCA
>PVKC010040936.1:0-12240 GCA_004027635.1 Crocidura indochinensis | reverse complement strand
TGGTCTGTATTGGGAATTTAGGGGAAAAAAAAAAAAAAGAAAAAAAAAATAACTAGCAAATTTCAGACTATGTAGTATTTCAAAAAAAAGCATAGAAATGAAAAGGCAACACATGTTTAATATCTCCAGAAGAAGGGCTTTCACAAATAAACTTTTAAAATATTAAGGTAAGTTATTCTTCACATATAAGTTATTAAAGCCTTAAATATTTTTTAAATCTAAGAGAACATTTTTTAGTTTTAGCTGTTTTACACTCTCTGATAACCAAACATCTGATTCTTATTTGTTTGTTTGGTTTTGTTGGGTTTTTTTTTGGGGGGGGGGAGTGGGGGGTACACCAGTGATGCTCAGGGGTTACTCCTGGCTATACTCTCAGAAACTGCTCCTGGCTTGGGAATCATATGGAACTCTGGGGGATCGAACCATCCGTCCTAGGCTAGCACCGGCAAGGCAGAGACACTTTACTGCTTGTGCCACTTCTCTGGCCCCATCTCTGATTCTTTATAGCAAGGTAAAAGGAGAATACCACAGGTCACTAGTATCACACAGAAACAAAGTGTGGATAGACAGCAGAGTATATTCCAGAAGAATCTGAAAACGTGAGACAAAATTGCTGGTCTGACTCAATGATTTTTAGAAATGAGCAGACTCACCCCTTCAAAGATATCTGTCTATACCTATAGAATAGAAGTTCACCAATTCAAGGAAGCAGAGAATTCCCCACCTCATCCACTCATTCTGCTCCTTTTCTTTCTTGCAAAGCTGCTCAATAATTACTTCAAAACCACTTTTCTCCACCATCCTATTTAAAAGCAGAATTTCGTTCTGTACAAAATAGTCTGAAAGAGTCCCTTGAGAATCAAGAAGGAGAAATGAATATATGCGTCACACTGTCATAGGCACAAAATCTTTGAAAGAAAATATTCCAAAAGAAGCAGGTCTGATAGGATAAAACCTGTTTTTGCATACCTTATCATTTATTGTTCACCGATGAGTCAAACTATAATAGAAAAGCTGAAATGGTAAATTAACCTTTCTGAAGAAATAATCATTTATGCCCTCTCTATGTGAATGTTAATGTGCATTCCTAGCATTCTCAGAAAGCTGAACACTGCTGCTTTACCCTTTAAAAGCATTCATACATATAAAAGGAAAACTTTCATGAAGCACTAATTTCATGACTCACAATAATAGCAATATTATCTGTACTGTCAAATTGTGATATAGCTTAAAAAGTATTGACTATAAAATTTAGTAAAAAAAAAACATGTCTATAAAATTCATTTAAACTTTTTAAAATTTTGATGCAACTCATCTTTGTCCTATAATGTAAGTTTTCATTTCTCTAACAAGTAAATTCTCAGCCTAACTCGGCCCTCCTTTCTTCATCATCCTAGTCATTTTCAAAGCTAGATAGCACATAAAGTATCAATAAAATTCATAATGCGTATGCATAAAAGAGGCCCCATTTACCCTGTGGCTACAGTCAACATTCAAATTCAAGAATTTAATGTATTTCAAAATGTTTGAAAAGAAAAGCCTCACTGTATTTCTTACTGCTTCCAGGGAAAAGAGCAGGCATAACACTGTATATTCACAGTTATTTTTATAAATACACACACACTCCAAGAACAGATTGTAAATCTGTTCTTGGGAATTGTCTGAAATGCCCCAAACACTAAGATTTCAGTCAGTAGTATATGTAAAAAGCCATTCATATACCTGAAACATAATAATAGAGACGTTCAATAACTCACTGATATGCAAAACAAGGCACTTACCTTCCACTGTCAGGGACGTCTACTGGAAACCCAGCAAAGACAGGGGGGCTTTATTGTAGGGTGAATCATCCCAGCGTAGATGCTCTGAACAACCCCTGTATGCATACTGACATCATCAGAAGAGACTTGAAGGCAGAGGATACTATGGTAACCAAGCAATGTGCTGGGAGACAGGCGCCTTTAATTGCTTTAACAACTTCCTGGGGCTGGATGGAGCCACCAGGCTTGGATTTGCTAAGTAGAAAATGAAGGTTGTCACAGAGCAGGGAGTTTGACACAGAGTAAGGGGACTCGATGAATTCTGAACCTATTAATTGTGATCTGACTTTTTAATGACAAATGTCATTACCTGATTCCATTAGCAATATTCATCTCTACAGTTGAAGCTCTGTCAAAGTCACAGGTCAATAAATAATGCTCCCAGGTAGTAAAACTATCAGCATTCATCAATGGTTTTCTCATTTAATAAGCATTAATATGATTGCATTGCAAACATTCTTTTCCTTAAGGGTGAATACTTGATTCCCTTTCAAAAGAGGTGAACATCTGTGCCTTTAGAGGTCAGCATACTGATAACAATGAAACCTGACTCTCTCTATTTACTTCTCCAGAAGGCAGCAGCTGCCCGTATCATTTATTTTTGAGCTCCAGTGAAACCTTGCCAATAGATCACTTATCCAGAAAACACTTCCAACAAAATGCCTAATTATGACACCCAGATAAAATCAGATGGAATGTGTTGTCTCAATACCATCCAATCTTTATTAACTCTCTTCCAGAGAATCACTTCTATTTATAGCAAACCTCCTCAATAAAACTAGACATAATTTAAATCTTACTTTGAAGTATGTGTCCTCCCAGTATCTGTCAGCAGTTCACAGGAGCATAAGCTCTCTTAAAAATACCAGGTTTAAAGTAATTTCTTGAAATAACAATGTTGCAACATCAAACTGAGTCTATAATGATATACCATGCTCATTTGATCAGATGCAGCACTATAATAAGTATATAATTTATCATCTGTACTATGAAAACTATTGTTTTCTTCTCTGTGAGTATTGGATTGACATGTTTTTAAACAATACCATTGTCTAATTTTTCTAGTGCAAATACTGTAATTTGTAAAGATAAGCAAGTAACTTGGCGAATCCTCTTAGATATTCAAGATAGAAAAAATGAAGGTTGTCATTCTGCATTGTATACTTATACCTAAGCTATTTCAAAGAAACTATCATTATCTCTATTTCAATTTAGATGAAGCTAAGCCCATCTTTAAATGTTTCCCTTGTGAGTAAATAGCATATAATATATAGCAATAATATTGGTTACAAAAACAGTAAAAGAAAATATAGCCGCATCAGTTTACAATTTTGAAAAAATGTTAGCTTGTTAACATTTTTTAGAATGGAATTATTCTTAACCCTTCTTATGTTTTTTCCCGAGGTACTAAGGTTGAGAAATAAAACATGCACATTTTATCTTATAAGTGAAAATATTATATATGCATGTACACATATAATTCAAAACTTCAATGTATTTTTAACCTGAGTATGATTGAAAATGTCCAGAAGCAGATATTAACCAAAGTGGGAGGAGTGATTATTTCTAGAAATTGTTATTTAAACTAGAGATAGTCCTCTAACTTCTAAATTACATACTTTTAACTTGTAAAATATTTTAAAATATTTTTAAAATCATGAATTGATTACTTACATGTCTTGAAAAAACATAAATTAATGCAAATGTATTATCAACCAGAGGTTCTGATTTATTTGCTCTCACAGGAAGCAATGACCTTTATAGACACAAAATAAATAGGACCAGACAAGTTCAAGGTTGTTGTAAACAACTCTTATAAGGGAGATGACCCACGTCTAAATAGTTAAAAAAGGAAAAGCAAACAAGATAAAACAAGAAAAGCAAATAAAGGTCATCTGGACAACATATATACATAGGCACACATACACACACAAAGCAGGTGTACTGATTTTTCAAAGACATTACATTTGTCAAGAAACAGTTCAACAGTAAGTCTTGTTTAAAAGATAGTTTTTAAAGAGAGTAGCCACAAATCAAAACAAAAGGCTTACAGACACTGTGAAATGGTGACGGGATTAAGGAAGGTTGATGGCAAAAAACAGAAATCAAGCAGCACTGATAGAAATGGCATTAGGGGGCCAGAGTTTTTGTACAAAGCTTGCTAGGTAGAGAAGGGCCTCATCAGCCCACTTTCAGGTTCTAATGTCAGGTTTATTTTCCTCTTGTTCCGCAGAAAGAAGGGCTGTGACAGGTTATCATGACTGTTCCTCTGCTATAGATTTCTCCCCACTTGCAGCATATGAGGTCATGGAGCCATGACCTCACATTTACCCTGGGTGTATTTTGTCAGACTCAAAAGCATCTTCTAAGCCCCACTATGATATTTTTGGTCAATATAGTTTCCAAGCATTCTTAGTGAAGATTGTAAATTCTTGATTGAATTGATGATCCTATGTAAAAATTCCTACCTGCATTCCTCTAATTGCCAAAGATAGGATAGAGCAGAGAGGCCTGAGGCTCTTACAGCACAGACTTAGACTTGAGGGCAAAGCAAAATCAGTCCTGCATTTTGCTCATCTCCCCAAGTTCTGACTTAATGCTTGCTAGATAACCCTTTATACTTCTTATCTGTCCTACACTCAAAAATTTTTTTCTTCTTATTTTCCTGCAAATCCCAAGGATTCACCGACATTTAAACAACTCATCATTTCTCAAGCCGAAGGAAAACAGTGAAATGCTCTGACATAAAAGAAGGAAAGAGCATATTTCCCCAAAAATATCATACCCGGGTTGTTCAAGGATTATGAACCTCATATAAATGCCAGAAAACTACCTTAATTCATATACTGAAGTCTGTGGTTCAACAACACCCTGAATTTAACTTGTCCCTTAAATTAAACTAAATTTATGTTGGGTTGCACCAAATCAGAAACAAAAGAGGTACACAAACTTTTTCTGAGGGTATGTTTGGCCGGGATTTCTCAAGTTCTCACAAGTTTACTAAAGGGCTTGGCCTGCCTATGACCCCCAAATCCTTTCCTGATAATAAAGCAAAATACTTTATATCATAAGCAAGACTTGCCTCATAATTGATGCTGAACTTCCTTTTAGCCCAGATGATCAATTTTCTTGGTTTGTCTGCTCTTGATACAACACATTTTTTTCTAATTTCAGTGAAGCATATGACGCTAGTAAAAAGAAGAAATGGCAAGGGTAAATAGAATTTTGTTATTAACTTCTAGGCTTCAGTGCATCAGTGAACCAAGTTTATAGAGATTTGAGGAAGAAATATGCAAGAACCAATAGCTAAATTGTTTTAATGCATTGGCACCCTTCAGTTAGTCATCAACCTTCACTGTCTTTACTTTGTTCCAGCCCCACAGCTTCCCTTTCAATTTAGATCTTTATCAATCATCTCACAGTGCTCTGACTTCACAGCCTCAAATCTTTAATCATTCTAAGTCTCACGTTATCCTCAATGGTCTCCACCAGCCCAAAATCCAAAATCCTCACAGCTAACTTCTGTGGATTATTGCCTTAAATGCAGACTCAGAGCACCAAATGGAGTCCATATGCCAACATTTACTTTCCCAGACTTAGAGGTACAACCAGACATTACCCCATTACTGGGTCCCTTTCCCCACCCTCTTCTAAGTCTTAGCTCTTGCTTCCTCCTGAAATTCCATCCTTCCTCCCCATTTCCCTCAGAATCCGCCTTTTTCTTTTCTGATCAAGTCCCTCTAGACCCAAGTCTTCAGTCAGAAATTGATTCCTCCTTAAAACTTTCGGAGCAGGGGCTGGAGATAGTACAGAGAGTCAGGCACTTGTGTCGAATGTGACCGACCCAAATGCAAGCCCAAGACATTCCACATGATCCCCCTAAGCATCACCAGGAATAATTCCTGAGTGCATAGCTAGAAATAACCTCTGAGCATTGCTGGAGCTTCTCCTCCAGAGCATTCTCTATCATTGTAAGGCACTTAAAACATTCAAGAATCAGATTATGGCTCAGTGGTAGAATTCAAGCCTCATAGATATGAAGCCCTGAGTTCAATCCTTGGCACCACACATGATAAGTTCCTCAATGATTTGAATCTACAAGTCAAAAGAATTGAGAAATGATGGCTTATTAGAATAGCAAAAAATATATTTCCACATTTCACAATCCTAAATTTGATTTTGATTTCTTGAGAAAGATCTGGATGAAGTGCTAGTGTAGCTTCTTTTTTATCCTAAAGTAGTTTAGGATAAATTCTCCTTTTTGGTCTCTATCAGTGAAATTTTAAAGTAAAAAAACCACTTCTTATTATAAATACAAATAAAGTATTTAAAGTAAAATGTACCCTATTTTTATAAAAGACAAATATTGTCATGAAATAAAAGGAGAGAAAGGTTAGAGGTGACCATACAACCTAGGAAGACTATCAGAGCTAAAATGGATTGAGAGCCCAATATGAATCACAATTCTTGTGCAGAATATCCTATTGTGCAAGGGGCCCATAAATAGTATCTAAGCAAGGCTGTGTGGATTTGTATTGAGATGAATCAACCATGCAGTGAGCTGTACAGTGTCAAGAGTTTTTGCTGTTACTGATTAAGGTAGGTTTGCCCTCAGGTCCCCAGTGATAGCCTTGGGCTTCTAACCAGTTAAATGCAGCAACACATGAAAATTTCCTAAACTAAAAAGCATGATATCATCTCACTATTAAACTGTTGTGTGATTTATTATGCAGAAGATTATTCATTTTCTATGGAATTATCTTGACTTTTTCCTCTATTTCTCTTCTTTTTATACTCTGCATTTCAAGACTCTGTTTTACTCTATACTCTTGTTAAAATAATATAAATAGCCGAGTTGCAACAACACCTTTTATAAGGCAGAGGGAAGAGAGGGTCTTGAGAAAGAGCACAGAGGTAAAATTATTTTAGTCTAGGGGCCAAGTACAAGAAAATCATTATATTACCAACACAAACTCACAAGAACACGTACTTCCTTTCCAGTTATAAATGTTCTCATTATACATGTTGAGAAAGCAGCATATATGTCAAACACGAGAACAACACCTGGTGGAAAATTCCATTCATGTTGCAAACCATAAAGTCTAGTCCTTCAGGGGGTTCTTTTAAATCCTCTCTTTCTCCCAAGCAATAAGGAACTGAATGTATTCTTGTAAAATATTAATCATGAATGTCGTGAGCACTGAGTTGAGAAGGAAAAGAAGAGAAGTCAAGGAGACCAAAGTAATCAGGACAGACATTGTCTGGCAATGCTGCACAAACAAACACTGCAGGCCAAGAACTCAAAGGAAATCCAAGAACTTAATATAGCCCATTCCTTTCTGCAAAAGACCCTGAGCTTCAACTGTGTACAGGTTTTAGCATAGTTCAGGAATTTTCTAGATCTCTACATTGGGTTTACATTCCAACTTGGTATGTTCAATCACTGTGATCTTGGTATGCTGCCTATCCTCTCTATGACCCACTTTTGCAAGCTGTAAAACTGAAGAAAAGGTATTCACGTCTATTAAGATGTTTTAGCACCTTTCTATGAACCTGGCACTGAGTGCATATCCAGAATCAAATAAGCTTATATTAAAGGTCACTTCTCTCCAGGAACATCCACTCTGGCCTGGGAAATTAAAAATAACAGGCCCATTCTCTAAATAATATGGTTTGTTTATAGAAGAAGAAGGGTTCTGGAGAAATGCATCACAGGATAATGAGATTTAAGGTTGACTGGTGGGGAGCTTAGATGCAGCTGTCAGAGAGAAACCTCAGACTCAGATGAGAAGGCATTTGAAGAAGGAGAAAGAGCAAGATGCATACACTAAAAATGATGGGCCCTTCCAGGCAGAGAGATCAGCAAGAACAAAGGAGCCAACGCATAAATGAAATTTGAATGTTGAAAGGAAAACACAGAAGTTGGGCATTGCTCTAGGGCATTGTGCAATGAACAATGAGTGTTCGCTCCCATGGACAATACGGTGAAGGACTCCAATCAAATCAAAGCATGAATGCATGGAAACACTAAAATATATATTCAGAAATCACTATTTAACACAAATTTCTGCAGCTCAGCACTGTGTCTGCACAACAGATTAGACACAACCAAACTCACTTTTCTACTTTTTCAAGAAAGTGAACTGTGACACTCAGGGAGAATACTACCAAATAGAAAGAAAAGAGAAAATACATGTTCTCCACTGGGCGTCAACTTCTACAGGACAGTAGGAATTTTCTAGAAATCAGTGTGGAATTCTTACATTAAGTTTGAGATTCTGGGGGGCCGGGTGGTGGCGCTGGAGGTAAGGTGCCTGCCTTGCCTGCACTAACCTAGGACGGACCACGGTTCGATCCCCCGGTTCCCCATATGGTCCCCCGTGCCTGCCAGGAGCGACTTCTGAGCGAATAGCCAGGAGTAACCCCGTAAGCGTCACTGGGTGTGGCGCAAACCCCCCCCCAAAAAAAAGTTTGAGATTCTGCTCTGTTATATGATAAATATATAAATTATAATGCACTCAGAAATTGGCAGTTTTATTAAATTCCAATATTACTTATTTTTTAAATTTTACTCCTCATTTCTCATACTGTCCATATAAATCAAATATTGTATAGTCAAGAAATGCTATATAGTCAAGAAATTTGAGACTTGAGAGGATGGATTTAATTGTAGACAATGAACTGAATTTATTTAATTTCAAACAGCTGAGAACCATATCTAGGTATGTCTAACTCTTGAGATCATGCTCCTAACCAGTGTGATCTACATACACGTAAATTTTCCAGTATGATCCATATTTACATTCTTCTCACGTATTGAGAGAGTATTTCAGAGTATGCCTAGTATATCTGGCTCCACTATTTTATGTTTTATACAACCAGCATTCTACTTCCAGCATGTTCTCTGGCTTTCAAATTTAAGCATCTCATCTGAAAAAAACTTCCAGGCACTCATCTTTTATGTGTTAATATTACTGGAAAGTTTCCTCTTTGTTAAAATGCTAAATAAGACCTTTTTCATTTAATGATTGGGTTATATAGCAATTAAATCAACTTAATTTTGACAATTGCCAGGAGTTCAAGTTATTTTAACAATCACCTACTATTCTTCACTACTACCCCTACTTTTTTCCATTTCTTTTTTTTTTTTTTTTGGGTCACACCCGGCAGTGCTCAGGGGTTACTCCTGGCTCCAAGCTCAGAAATTGCTCCTGGCAGGCATGGGGCACCATATGGGGCACCGGGATTCGAACCGATGACCTTTTTGCATGAAAGGCAAACACATTACCTCCATGCTATCTCCCGGGCCCCTACTACCCCTACTTTTTTAACCAATAACTTTGTATCCAACTGCATCTAAAATTAACATGTGTTTATTAGTCACTGCCAATGCAGTTATTATTGCTTCAAGTCAATGAATAACAGATTTATATGCCTGGGATATTTTTAGAATTTTTTGTTTATAAGAAGAATTTGTCTTAAGAAATAGTTATATTGATTATAAGCTTTCTAGGGCAATGCGAAGAATTCTTGGAATAATCATAGCCAAACCACAACATAGATAAAAAGGTAAAATATATTTAAACTCTAAATTTCCTATTTTTTCTCTCCAACTAAAAGCTTTATGTTAACTAATTTTATCTGTGAGACAAGCTTCATAGCAGGACAATCATACCATACAACTACAGTGATGTGATCCTAACAAACTAACCAAGATTTGATATTTTTATTAATATGACCCAAGGGCAACAGCAGCAATTCCTTTCTGAATGGTTAGTTTTATTCAGAATTCATGCTGGGGCAAGGGAAATAAAGAAGGAAGCTATCTTCAAAGCATTATTAAAAGATTATTAACTCTCTACCCAGAAATTAGAATCACAAGTACTTTGATGTGTGAGAATTTTTTGTATCTAAATTTAAGAAAGGACACCTATGATACAAGTTTTAAACTCCAATAGATATATTTTGCATCTTGAAAACCAATAATTACTGAAGGGAATAAATATAATTGTAACATAGTTCTACGAAAAAAAGCCCTAAATGAAAGCATAAAACTATTATTTTTCCCATGCCATACAGTTCAGTGACAAAATGTACTGATTTGATCAGTACAATAAATAATTATGAATTATTTACAAAGTCATCTTCTCAAAATTGCCTATACCACAAAGTAGTTTAGGCTTGATGTCTCAAAAGTACAATTCAGCCTCAGTGCATGTTATTTATCAACGATATGGCACATAATTGTACACATTTTATGCAGCTCGTCTTCGAGCTCACTGATTCATTTAGCAACTGTTACTCTGTTGGTGAGGCATCAAATGAGTTTTTCATTTTGCCTACCAAGCTTTTTAGTTCTGTCATTTCTGTTTGAAGTCTTCTCACTTATAATCTCATAAAATATTTTTAAGTATAATTTTTATTTTGATCATAGAGGCTTACATATTGTTGACAATAATATTTTATAATATAATATCAGGAGGATTCCTATCACCAAATTATCCTCCTTACATCTCCGCTCCCGTCCTACCTCCCATATCCTCCCCCTCTCTCATCCTTGGGGCTTCTAGAATACGTGGTCCCCACTGAGCCTGGCTTATATTTTTTGTCTTATTAGTTGTCTGCTCCATGGGTTCTTTGAATTCTTTGAACATTCACAATATTTTCTCCCTAAAGTTCTTATAAGAGAAGCTAAAGAGGTGGCTGATACAAGTTGGATCTTCAGAACTACCATCTTCCTGCACTAAGTATGGTGGGTTTCTGCATTGCTTTGCCAATGTGACCTTTGCAGTGTGGTGGTGTCTTTTATGTGTTGTGGTAGAGTTTACTAACTAGAAGTAATGCACTGCAGTGGAGCAAAGCAGAGCAGCTGTGCTCTTTTTAGGTGCACTGACTGGAGTGAGATGGCTCTTCTGAGTCAAAGAGGACTCCACTACTAGTCTGTCTGTCTGCCTCTGGTTTTTGGAACTGTGTAACTGGAGGTACACACATTTTAAAACTCGTGCCAACACTTAATATGAAACTAGCAATGATAATGATCAAAATATATTCATATTGGGGTCATGCAATATCTGTCCTTTATATTTTATATTTCATAATAATTTTCACCAAAATTAAGTATCATTTCACATGTATAATTTTAAATTTTGTGTGGAAATAGTTGATAGCACACACAACTCAAATTTTAAGACAAAACAGAAATTACTAGAAGGAAAAATGAGTGAATTGAAATGAGTTTTTTTAAATTAATAATTTTTATTTTGACCAAAGTGTATTATAAATCATTCTCTGTGTTATTTTAGGTACATAATTGTTTTGTTTATTTGGTTTTTTTAATTTTTATTGTGACTGAAGTGCATTACACAGAATTAATTATGGTACATAGTGACAATGAATGAAAGGCATTCCCACCATCAAAGTTGTCCTCCCTCCTCTCCTGTTCCCAGCATGTCTCACATATCTCCCTCTTTTACCTCCCCAGAATACTAGTGTAACTGGTCTCCACTTTACAGCTTGTTGTAGATTAGGTATCTATTCTGTTGTCATTAACTTTGGGCATAGTTGTTTTTTTGATTGTTGTGTTGTTGTGGGGTGGGTTTTTTTTTTTTTTTTGGTTTGTTTGTTTTTGGGCCACATCCAGTGGCATTCAGGCATTACTTCTGACTCTGCACTCAGAATTCACACCTACAGAATTCCAGAATTGTACCCAGGTAAGCCACATGCAAGACAAACATCCTACTCACTGTGCAATGGCTCCAGTACCTGAATTATTAAAAACAAAAACAAAGATATAAAAAATTGAAAATCAAATTACTTTAAACAATTTAGAACATTAGATCTGAACTTAATTAAAATACTTGTACTTTCAAATATATTTACATTTTCTTATTTCTGTAATGTAGCTGTCTATACTATCTCCTAACAAATTGGCATACCTCTATCAATACCTACTTGTGAAAATTTGCAAGACAATATCAAAAAGAATTACCAAGCTTCATTATAGGAAATGAAAATGCAGCTGTTGGAAAATATTCACTGTCTGACATTTGGTTCTTTATGCTACTACAGCAGGTCAAAAGCCATTAGCCACCTGCTAAAAATAAAACTATGAAATAAAATGCCCTTCAAAATTATTGTGCATATGGCATCACTATTCAATAATAATGAATGAAGATGAATGCCTACACATAAAATATCTCAAAAATAAATATAGATGTCAAAATTAATTTTTTAGATTTAATGATGGTTGTACAGATAGAGTATCATATTGTTTGACAAGAGCACCATATCTAGTATGCAAAAGAAAGTACATAAAATAAAGTAAATCAGTTCAACTCTAGAGGACTACTGTTAAATCTATTTCCAAAAAAGTAACAGATTCAGTATTCCTGGGATTCTTAGGATATGTTCTTTTACCATC
>PVKC010040935.1:0-12201 GCA_004027635.1 Crocidura indochinensis | reverse complement strand
CTCATTGTATTGTATTTTCTGCTTTAAAAGAAAGAAGAAAAGAGTCATTAGAACAGCATCTTTCTTAGTTTAAAATCCTTCAGGGACACTAACATGATGAATGGGAAAAGTTGCTAACCGTTTATTTTAGTACATAAGCTATACTGTTTGTGCTGCTTCCAATCAAAATCTGAGGTAAGCCTATAAAATATGAAGACTTTAAAAACAAATACACCAAAACTTTTCCATCCAGGAGAACAAAATCTCTGAGGGTTGTTTCATATTTGCAATAAAGATGCTGCTAGACTTTTGATGCACTTTCAGATTGTCTTTAGAGGAAGTTCACAAATCAAGTAAGAAAAGTGAACTAATTACTCCATTATTTCTTCCCATTTATACCCAAAACAATCTCTACTCTTCTACCAAACATGATTTTGAATAAATTTTGGTGAGTTTAAAATCCCTTCCAAGGACACTAAAAAAAACTCTCACCATGGAAGATATTCTAGGAAATATCCCATAAGCTTGGAAGGAGATTTTTCTAAATATAAAGTTCAGCTGCATGTCTTAAACTATAACAGGCTTTTTAAAAATAAACATAAGGGCCGGAGTAGTGGTGCAAACGGTAAGGTGTCTGTCTTGCCCATGCTAGCCTAGGACAGACCAGTGTCTCACATGGTCTCCCAACCCAGAAAGATTTTTGAGTGTCACCAAGTGTGCCCCCAAGACCAAAACAAATTAATTAATTTTACTATTTTATAATTACCCTCATAGTAACAGTAGCAAAAACAATCAAATATTATTTTGAGTATTCCCTTTCTGGTAAATTCTCCATATTGATAATATTTTTCATCCTGATATTTACATAAACCAAGTCAACTGCAGTGAGGTGACTTCTTTCGATTGAGGTCTTTATATCTATTCTGACTCAGAAATTGAAGATTCTTAGTTCCCAGGTGCTCAATATGAAAAATGAAGTTGAGAAAAGGCTATGTAATGTTTGTGCTTTCACTTAACATTCAGTATGCTCTATATAATCTCATTTTAATGGTTTCCAAATTTATTTCAACCTGCTCTCTGGGAAAGCACATCTTTTCCACAATATAAATTAATCAGGCAATGAAGATGTGCACACCAGGCATAAGAAGCAAAATGGATGATATAATTTTAACAAGGTGAGTTCACCCTGGTAGTCTATCCCTAGATGAATTTCTAGAGAAAGGCGAAGTCTCTGATTTAGAGAGACTGACTGTTGATGCTGTTTTGACTGATCATCATGAGCATTTCTTTCTTTTCTCTGACACTTTGCAAAATTCTCCTTTGTGCCCATGTGTAATTGCTTTCTCTCTCACTTATAATTTCACATTATTTTGTATTTCTGTTCAATTCTTTATTTCGTAATTTTTCTTTACTGAGGTGTGTTTAATTTTATCCATCTTTTCAAAGCATCGGGTTTTGTACTCATTTTTCAATTTTAGCATTTAATAATCAATTCTGCTTATCTCTATTAATTTATTCCCTTTGATTTCATTATGTTTCTCTGTGGTACCTAGATATTTGAGATACATATTAAGGACATTTATTTTCATGCATTTGTACTCAATAACCAGCCTGAAAATGATCAGTTTTCTTCTGAGTATCATAACAACCATATAATTTAAGTGTCTTTCTTTTTTTGGTTTGGTTTTGGGTCATATCCAACAGCTCTCAGGGGTTACTTTTGGTTCTATGCTCAGAAATCGCTCCTGGCAGGCTCAAGGGACCATATGAGATGCTGGGATTTGAGCCGCCATCCTTCTGCATGGAATGCAAATGCTGTTACCTCCATGTCATCATTTTAAGTTTTTATAAATTAATTTGTCTTTACCAATATTTCTTAATGGTTTGCTATTTAACATCCCTTATAACTGGTAGTTACTTAGGGGGCTTCAAATACTCAAAATAGTTTGAAATTTTTACCTTTTTAGTAGTAATTTCCAATTAGATTCTTGTTAGCTAGAGAATGTCCAGTTTAACTTATTCTTTACTTTGTTGATTTAATTTGTAGTCTGGTTGCTTACTTATTTTGAACTATGATAACAAAAATCTATAGATTGGGTCTTTATTAACAACAGAAATATATTTCTCATAGATAAACTATGAACTCATTCAATCAGGTTTCATGATAGCCATTTTGTGGACTATACACTATCAACTTCTCATTGTGTCACCGTGATGGAGAGCAGTCAGGTAACGAATTCTTTTGTGGCCTTTGTAAGTACAATATGTAATTATGACTTCAGTGTACCATTATAAGGGGGATTTACATCTGTGGAACTTAATTGTAGAATCCAGAGGACACAGACATTGAGTCTATAGCACTTATACTTGATCCAACATTATAAATGGCAAAAACAAACACATGGTGATAAACAGGGTTTTAATGTTTGATACGCATTATCTAGATAAATCCTCACTCACACAACAATTTTATTTTTATGTGAGGAAGCTAAAGTTCAAGGATTTTGCCTAAGTAATTTGACCCAATTTGAACAGTTAGTATATGGTGGCATTGAAATATGAACACATAAGGTTTGGTTATTAAATTCATGATCTTATCAAAGTAGAGTAAATGTTGAAAGAACATCTGAAGGGCATCTTGATTGTTTCCAGAGTCTTGCTATGGTAAATAGTGCTGCAATAAATATAGGTGTAAGAAAGGGATTTTTGAATTGTATTTTTGTTTTCCTAGGGTATATTCCTGGGAGTGGCATAGCTGGGTCGAATGGAAACTCAATTTCCAGTTTTGGGAGGAATCTCCACATTGCTTTCCATAAAGGTTGAACTAGATGGCATTCCCACCAGCAATGATACGAGTGCCTTTCTCTCCACATCCCCGCCAAGACTGCTTGTTCTTATTCTTTGTGATGTGTGCCAATCTTTGTGATGTGAGGTGGTACCTCATAGTTGTTTTGATTTGCATCTCCCTGATGATTAGTGATGTGGAACATTTTTTCTTGTGCCTTTTGGCCATTTGTATTTCTTCTTAGATGTCCTTCAACAGATGAATGGCTAAAGAAACTGTGGTACATATACACAATGGAGTATTATGCAGCCATCAGAAAAGATTAAGTCATGAAATTTTCCTATACATGGATGTACATGGAATCTAGTAGCTGAGTGAAATAAGTCAGAGAGAGAGAGACAGTATAGTCTCACTCATCTATGGGTTTTAAGAAAAATGAAAGACATTCTTGCAATAATTTTCAGAGACAAAAGAGAGGAGGGTTGGAAGTTACAGTCCACTTCATAAACCTCACCACAAAGAGTGATGAGTTTAGTTAGAGAAATAACTACATTGCGAACTATCCTAACAATGAGAATGTATGAGGGAAATAAAAAGCCTGTCTAGAGTACAGGCAGAGGTGGGTTGGGGAGGAGGGATATTTGGGACATTGGGGGTGGGAATGTTGCACTGGTGATGGGGAGTGTCCTCTTATATGACTAAAACCCAACCACAATCATGTTTATAACTAAGGTATTTAAATAAAATATTATTTAAAAACAAAAAAAGGAAGAACATCTGAAAAAATAAGAACTTAAAACCATATGAAACTATAATACTTTGAATCACTTTTTACTTGAACACCATAGCCAGTTTCTATTATTAACCTGTTTGCTATGGAATGACTCAGAAACAATTTAACCATAACAGAGTGAACAGATTAAAAAATGTTCAGTTCTGTTAATTAAATTTTGTCTTCCCTCAAACATGATTTTCAAGTCACCACCAAAATAACTTGAGTTGTTTACAAATAAGGATAATGGCTTCTAGCATACATTCCAGATATTTGACAGGAGAGGAAGCAGAAGTTACCTGAAAACGGAAAGAGTCACTTTGGGCTGGGATTCCAGAGTGCCTGTACCACACAATGCCTTCATCAATGTCTTGCTGGCTGAAGGTGCTGGTTGGGGTTGCAGTCCTTCCATCTGGCAAGTGCTGGCCTTCATCTGCAGGGCTATCCGCTGGCATATTAATCAAAAGGACCAACTCTCCTAAAAAAATCAGAGTTAGTGAGGCACAAGTGAGCCAGAGTTCTTTTTTTTTATATTTTTTTTCTATCATATCTTTAACAATAAAGAAATAATATATTTTATTTGTTTCCAAGGTAACATTAACATTAACTGAATTTAATAGACAATATCAATTCAAACTTTAAATACAGACTCCCATATTCCAGACAGAAGAAATGAAAATCAGTCAAGGTCAGTTCATAGATGAAGTAAGTGATTTGAGTCTATTACCATTACATTGGTAGAGCCACATAGTCATGAATATATCAAACAAATATCCAGACTCTGGACATAGAATGTATTTATTTTTATCTAAAGTTTTCTATTTAGCATAAAATGTTTTCCACCTAGGACATCTTTCAGAATAAACATAATAAGAATTAGAAGAAATGCATTATTGGAAGAATTCTCCACAGTGAAAATAATAGCTAACATTTAAATGCCTATAACAGGTATTGCATGAAACAATAAACATGGTAGTTCAAATACAGTTCCACCATGTTCAGTTACACAAACTTAACTAGGTTCAAAAAATCCCTGCCTCTGTGAGTGAGAATAACAGTACATACTTCATCAGTGTTTATAATGAATGTAGATCATACTAATCCTTGTGATTTAATCTTAAAGATTTTATCATTAATCTCCACTCTTATGACTTGTTCTTTAATTTTAGAGTTTAATGTTTATTTAAGGTCACACAATGGTAAGTGAAAGAATTGGGACTGATCTGAACTTATATTCTTAGTTATGAAACATTGCCAGTTATGATTATTTTGTTTTCCTTCCTTGCTACAATTATAGTAAGGAAGTATAAATATGAACAGCAACACTAACAAATATCAATCTGTTTCTATTGCTTACTCTTCACTTGGAACTACTGTCCTCTTAGGGTGTGATTATAAATCAAGGTATTATAGAAACAATAAAGTAATAAAGTAGATGTACTAAGGGCCTCCGAATAGCACCAAGTGTGATCATAATGATCCCAGGCACTGCAGGAGCCAAGCGACACTGTCCTTGGATACTAAGCATTGAATTGGAATGGCCACTTGCAAAGTACCGTCAAAAAGGACCCATCAAAAGGGTCTCTGAGGGGCCCGGGAGATAGCATGGAGGTAAGGCATTTGCCTTTTATGCAAAAGATCATTGGTTCGAATCCAGGTGCCTCGTGCTTGCCAGGAGCAATTTATGAGCATGGAGCCAGGAGTAACCCCTGAGCACTGCCGGGTGTGACCCAAAAACCACACACAAAAAAAAGGGTCTCTGAGCAGAGTATTCCACCATGTAAAGACCAAAGCAAAAGTTTTAACAAAAATGCATCTAACAATAAATCTAAAAGAAGCTTCCATACCACCTTAAATAAAAAGGAGACTGTGGTGGGAAAGAGAGGGAGAGAGAAAGAGGTGGTGGGAAAGAGAGGGAGAGGGAGAGAGAAAGATTTAGAGAATATAAAGGAGAGAGAAAGCTAGATAATGTGTTTATATCTTAGCATACTAAACTTACCAGGCAATTGCAACTGATAAGGCATTTTGATTACTCTAGAGAAATTTGATTTCTTATTTGGAAGACATACTCAAACATTTATATGCACTAATTCAGCCTTAAAATAATATTTTGGATGAAAGTTGAAATGAGAATAAAACATTAATATTCTTCTTTATATAATCATGTATAGAATCAACTTGGTCTTATTTCTTTTCTGTATCATTGCTCATTTGTATCTTAGTCACAAATTCCATTACCCATTTCTCCCTGGTTCAACTTTTGTTCATAAGATTCTTAATAAACATGCTTTTCCAGGATGTGGACTGTTTATAAATGTGAATACAGTTACAAAACATTTTAAACGGACATTTCCACAATAAAAATATGGTAAATAGAAAGATTTAAATAATTTCAAATGTAAATTTTCCTAGATATTCTGTTTGATAAAAGAAACGCTTAACATAACATTCCCTTAAAAAGGCTCTAAAACTCCTATTTTAACTGGTTCAAAATTTGCCTTGTTACATAGATTTATAACTAACAAATAATATTGGCTAATTCCATCCAAAACAGGAAATAGATAGTAGATGAGTACCTACTAGATAGTAACTACTATGGTTGGCCTATTAGGATGGGCAATGTCAAGCAAAATGCAGCTCCTTCCTCTGAGAACAGCCTTCATATGCAACTGGGAGCCACTGTTGGATTTTCAGTAGGTGAATGGGATGAACTGATTTAGAACTCCAAGTGTACATGATCAGAATATAAAGAGCCTTTGAGACTTGAAAGTCCTGTTAAAGAGGCTGAACTTCATGCCATAAAATAAAAACATTTCATGGGAAAGTGTATGTCTTGCACAGGTGAGGCTAACTGAGATCTTGTACCTCAGCACTAGTATGATCACCTGTACAGCAGGTGTGAACTTGATATCCCACAACACTCCTGGCTATAAACCTTTGCACCCCAAAATAACAAAGTTCAGCAAAAAAAAAAAAAAAAAACAACAATAGGGGCAGGAGAGATAGCATGGAGATAAGGCATTTGCCTTTCATGCAGAAGGTCATTGGTTCAAATCTTGGCATCCATATGGATGCGATTTCTGAGCGATTTCTGAGCATAGAGCCAGGAGTAACCCCTGAGTGCTGCTGGGTGTGACCCAAAAACCAAAAAAATAACAACAACACTTAGAGTAATTTAACCAATTATGAAGTTATTATAAAGCCCAGATTTGAAATGAGGACCTGAATAAAGGTAACAGAAAATGGAAAATAAGAAATGGATACAAGAGTAATTAAGGAATTGGAAAGAAGGGGCCGGGCGGTGGCGCAGGAGGTAAGGTGCCTGCCTTGCCTGCGCTAATCTAGGACAGACCGCAGTTCGATCCCCCGGTTCCCCATATGGTCCCCTGTGCCTGCCAGGAGCGACTTCTGAGTGAATAGCCAGGAGTAACCCCTGAGCGTCACCTGGTGTGGCCCCCCCAAAAAAAAGGAATTGGAAAGAAGAGAAGTTTAGCAATGTAGTTGTTGAGGGAGGAAGAAAGAGAGAGAGGAGAAAATGAAGTCACTGATGGGTGGGGAGAAGTAACGGAGCAGGAAGAGGCCAGTATCATGTATGTGGAAAGCCAGGTGCCTGTGACAAGCCCATGAATGGATCCATGAAAAAATAACAATATGTGAGAGAAGTTGAACCCAATGAGTGAGAACTGTGTGGAGCCCCTTTACTTTTATAAAATGGCAAATAAACAAAGGTGGTAATTTAAATATATAAATTTTGTTTATATAAATTTAGTTTAGTGAACAGCATGGCAGTGAGAAGTTTACATCTTAAACAAGGTATCTTAATATTACAACACAGAAAACTGTAACTAATTTTTTTTTTTTGGTTTTTGGGTCACAACGACAGTGCCCAGGAGTTACTTCTGGCTCTGCACTCAAAAATCGCTCCTAGCAGGTACAGGCGACCATCTAGGATGCCGGGATTCGAACCACTGTCTGCCCTGGATCGGTTGCTTGCAAGGCAAACACCCTACTGCTATGCTATGCTATTCGACCTCTATAACTAACTTTTTTAGGAGGCATACCAAGCAGTGCTCAGAGACTCTTTTGATGGTACTTTGCCAAGTGGCCAATCCAAATTCAATGCTTAGAATCCAAGGACACTGGTGCTTGGCTCTGCAGTGTCTGAGACCATTAGGGCCACAGTTGGTGCTATTCAGAGGTTCTTTGTACATCAGAGGCTGAGGGATACATCCAATGCAGAAGATTAAACTGTGTTCAGGTGCATGCAAAGCATGGACTCCTACCACTGTGCACTCTCCCTGGCCTTAATCATTATTATCTTTAACCCCACATTTCAAGGTTATTATAATGAGAAAATCTTCAGGTTACTATATACTTGTTAGAAGTGGAAGTAACAATGGAGATATTTGTAAAAGGGTTTTATGAAATCCGTTGTGATGTTCAGGAGCGACACAAGGAAAGTCCTAAGGAGTTTGCTTTGAAGTTAAATCAAAATGAGTGGGGTGAGATTAGTATGCTCTATATTATAAAATAAACTTTTAATTTACATTTTAGGTTTAAATTCATACATTTAATTATTTAGCATATCATCTACCACATAAAATGTTTACAGTGGGATGTATGATTTTTATGTTGTTATTTTTTATTTGTTTGCTTTTTTGGCCATACTTATCTGTACTAAGGGCTAACTATTGGTTCTATGCTAAGAGATTACTCTTGGCAAGTTCAGAAGATCATATAGGATACCAAGGATCAAACCTGGGTTGACCATATGCAAGGTAAGTGCTCTAGTCATTGTACTGTTATCCTGGCTCCAGTCTTGTTTTTTTTTTTTTTTTTTGGTTGTTGTTCTTGTTTTTAATTTTTGCAGTGCCAAAGATCAAATCTAGGGATTCACACAAGGAAATCAAGCTGTCTACCACTGAACTACATCCCTTGCCTATTTTTTTAAAAGGAGATTTGAGTTTTATTAAAAGTCAGTTCATTGGTATCACAATCTTGCTACATGGCATTAGACAAAAGTCCTAGACCACTGACTTCAAGAATAAGACCAGGACAAAAAACAACAAATGAACAACTTACCAAATTGGGGGCAGTCCTCTGTAATTTTGTAGATAATTTCTGAGGCACTGGCACCTGGAGCTTCAGCCTGTAAGATCCTATTGGTGATCTGCAGCATTCCCCCTTCTGGAACCCATACCATTGAATTAGCTACAAGTCGAAGACCATCAGCATTCTAGAATAATGAGAATAATGAGAATGTACAGAATTAGATCCATATAATTTAGTTATCATAGCATATCAGTACTAATGCTCATCTAATAAAAGAGCTTTAGTGTCATAATATGAACTACATATATGTCAAGTATGAATATACTGCCTAGATCATGCTGCTCCTTTACATTTAACATGAGGTTAGTTCACTCACAAATACTAGGGCAATTTGTTCCATTGGTCCATTTCCCTATCCTTTCATACTTCTTATTTACTCACATTCAGTGACTCTTCATTAAGCATTTCTATATACTGGCCCTTTTCCTAAAAGCCTAAGATATATAAGATTAGCTGAAATAAGACCTTAGTTTTAGACATTACAGTATGGTGGGTAGATAGACAAATGGGGCTCTGTAAGAAGTGACACTATTTCCTCCTTGTGAGATGGAGTTGGGCCTGTATTCGACTATAGAGCCAGTATTCTGTGCTCACCTGTTCAAAACAAAGTTCAAAGTCCCCAAGTCCTGCAGTAGTAACTCTCCTAGGAATGCTGATGGAAGATGTGACCAAAAGAGGAACTCGACAGCAAAAAAATGAACTAAACTGACTTATGCCTAGACAGACCACAACATTAACTCTGCACAGAACTTTTCCCCTGTTTTATCACATATAACCAAAAATTATGCCCAGGGATATACATTTTGCAGACAATGAGACATGCCTTGCATAAAAGAGCATCTTCTATTCACTGTGCCTGTCCATCCAACTCTGTATCAATCTACCTCCACATGCTTAGAAGCTACTTTTTTCTAGCTCTGACCTTTAGACACATTCTCTAGTGTCTTTTCAAGAAACCAGACAAGATGTTCCCTTCTCCTGTGACATCTTCCTTGTACTCAAGCAGAAGTTTCAATAAATACCTCCTGAATCTTTTTCCTTAGCCTTTTGTCAATGACTTTGAGAGTTAAAGAATCTTGGAATTTATTACATTTGAATCACTCAGGAAGATTATCTCAAGAAAATACCATCAATTAATTATTGAGTGTCAAAAAGAAAAGTGTACTTCACAGTGTAGAAGTGGTAAACTGATTCCAGGCAGAAGGTCCATCCTGAACAAAAATAAAAACACCTGAAACCATTCAGTGGGCTTAATAAAATATCCAAATTAGGTATAGAAAGAGCTATTCATGAGCCTAGAACTAGGAGTAGTCTATGAACACGACTTGGTGCAGCCGAAAAATGCAGAGGGAGAGAGAGACAGAAAGAGAAAGAAGAAATCTATGCTTCATTTAACAAGGTACAGCACCTGTTCATGATAAAAACTCTCAGCAAGATGGAAATTGAATGAAATTTACTAAATACTGTCAAAACAATTTATCACAAGCCCATGGCAAACCCTATATTCAATGAGGAAAAACTAAAAGCCTCTAATATCTGGGACAAGACCCAGTAAGATTACTAATATTTAATAAAATATTGGAAGTACTTGCTGTAGAAATTAGGAAAGAAAACGATATCAAAAGCATTCAGATAGGAAAGGAAGAAGTCAAGCTCTCACTATTTGCAGATGACATGATACTCTATTTAGAAAATCCTAGGCTCTCTCCTTCATCTCTCAAATCTATGATGAGAGACTCTAGAAGGATTCTGCCCATTTTATGCATATTAGACTTTTACCCCAGTTTACTACTTTTCTCTTCTTCAAACATAATCACAAAACTTGAACTATCTAGTCCTGCCTCCCAATTAGAGGGGGGAATAAGGGAGGCAGCAAGACCAAGACTACTAGGTAGTAAGATGGGTACAGAAGGGACCACATATTCTAGCAGCCCCGGGGGAAGGGAGGAGGATACGGGAGATAGGAGGAACACAGAGGTATAGGGAGAACAAAGCGGTGAAGGGAACCCCCCTGATTTTATGTAAATATGTACCCATAATATTATTGTCAATAATATGTAAGCCACTGTGATCAAAATAAAAATCATATTAAAAAAAAGAAAACCCTCTCTCTCCACCTCTCTGCCGCTGAGCAGTCACACCAAGAAAACCTGGGGAAGATGGCTCCCGACCCACGACCCACGTGGGGCTATCCAAGCCAGGCAATTGGTCACACTGGGACTTTAAAAATGCCAGAAGCTGAGCGCTCGACCTCTCCCTGTCTCTTTGCGACTGAACTGCTACACTGAGGAACCCCTGAGCCACTAAGATCAAGGCGTCTCTGGGGACCAGATTCTGCCTCCTTTCCACCGAGCTGCTAAGACCAAGATGCTGCTAAGACCAAGGCGTATCTGGAGACCAGCCCCCTCGGACACCCAGAGACCTTAATTAAAAAAAAAAAGCCTCATTAAGAAGATCATCCACCACGATCAAGTAGGTTCATCCCAGGAATGCAAGGATGGTTTAACATCCGTAAAACTATCAACATAATACACAACATCAACAACAAGAAAAATAAAAATCATATGATCATATCAATAGATGCAGAGAAAGCATTTGATAAGGTTCAACACCCATTCTTGATCAAAACATTCAGCAAGATGGGAATAGAAGGAACCTTTCTCAATATAGTTAAGGCCATCTACCACAAACTAGTGGCAAATATTATCCTCAATGGAGAAAAACTAAAAGCCTTCCCTCTAAATTCTGGCACAAGACAAGGCTGTCCTCTCTCACCACTCCTATTCAACATAGCACTGGAAGTACTCGCTATAGCGATTAGGCAAGAAAAAGATATCAAGGGAATCCAGATAGGAAAGGAAGAAGTCAAGCTCTCACTTGACTTCATTTTTGACTTTCATTTCATCATGTCATTTTGCAGATGACATGATACTCTACTTAGAAAACCCTAAAGACTCTACCAAAAAGCTTCTAGAAACTATAGACTCATATAGCAAGGTGGCAGGCTACAAAATTAACACACAAAAATCAATGGCCTTTCTATACACCAATAGTAATAAGGAAGAAATAGACATTAAGAAAACAACCCCATTCACAATAGTGCCACACAAACCCAAATATCTTGGAATCAACTTGACTAAAAATGTGAAGGACCTATACAAAGAAAACTATAAAACTCTGCTCCAGGAAATAAGAGAGGATACGCGGAAATGGAAACACATACCCTGCTCATGGATTGGCAGGATTAACATCATCAAAATGACAATACTACCCAAGGCATTATACAGATTTAATGCGATCCCTCTAAAGATCCCCACAACACTCTTCAAAGAAGTGGATCAGGCACTTTTGAATTTTATCTGGAACAATAAACACCCTAGAATAGCGAAAGCAATCATTGGGAAAAAGAACATGGGAGGAATTACTTTCCCCAATTTTAAGCTTTACTACAAAGCAACAGTTATCAAAACAGCATGGTATTGGAACATGGACAGGCCCTCTGACCAGTGGAATAGGCTTGAATACTCAGAAAATGTCCCCCAGACATACAATC
>PVKC010040934.1:0-12244 GCA_004027635.1 Crocidura indochinensis | reverse complement strand
GAGGTGTTTTATGGGCACAAAATCCAAGATTTATAGATCTAAAAATTAATTTGGTGCTTTGGGATTTTGATAAGGTTAAGTTACTGAATTGGGAAGTTTCTGTTGAAGAGTATAGGGTGTGGTGTTGGGTTTTTATAGTCGTGAAGAAAGAGGAATCTGCCCACGCCACCCAAACACCCTTTCAGAGAATGCCACTGAGGTACTAGCCAGTACTGGATTACCTGGAAAGTATCAGTGGCCATTATTTTCTTTTGGACTTGATAGAGAAGTCAAGCTATTTTTCTGACTGGAAGATGGGAACAAAAAGTGGGGGCTGCGTGGTTTTCAGGTGTTGGGGCTGTGTTTGTGTGTTTTGGGGTTGGTGATGTGACCCAATCTCAATTCAAAATGCTAGATCCAGAATTTTCAGCCCTGTGGTCCAATCTCTTTCAAGAGGATTTATCTGCTCAAATCCTTTGACTTCAGTCATGGTGCTGGACTATTTCTGTCAATGGGTATAGGAGGTAACATTGGTTCTTCATTGGTAGTCATTCAAAAAGAGGACTCTGCCCCTGCAATCTGAGAATGATGAACTACATTCAAACATGCTTGTGAATTTCTTTTTGTAATAGTTTAGGTATTTGTTTATAGTATTTCCTTTTCCATGCCTGTTTATACAAGTTGACTATGTTATTGAGATCTATATTCATACATCAATTTAGAGAATATAATAGTTACAGTTATATAGTTTTATAATGAACCAATAAAATATTAATATAAAACTAATCATTCTTTGCATCAAAATAATAGCTGAAGAGACTTAATATCGTTGAAAAATAATAAAAATAGGTCTGAGTGATGATACTTTAAACAATTGGAAGAAAACATAAAATTCTAAAGAACCATTCAAGAACAATAGTTTTTATATCTTTCATTTAAAATTTCCATTCATTTGTTTTTGTTTTTTCGGGTCACACCCATTTGATGCTCAGAGGTTACTCCTGGCTAAGAGCCCATATATTGCCCCTGGCTTGGGGGGACCATATGGGATGCCGGGGGATCGAACCGCGATCCTTCCTTGGATAGCACTTGCAGGGCAGACACCTTACCTCTAGCGCCACCTCGCCGGCCCCTTCATTCATTTTTAAAGAAATTTTAAGATCTTAACAGATTTTGGTTTTACATGAAGAGATGTCAAAGATTAGATACTTTTATATGTCAGATTAAAATAAAACATTTAAGTATAATATGTCATTTGATGCCTATAAAATCATGCCTAGTAAGATTGTTTCTTTTCTGATACTATCTTGTTTACATATTAGAAAATAGAAAACTGAGGAGCAAAATGATTAGTTCTCTAACTTCAATCCTGAAATTTTAGAGTTGCATTACAAATTCAAAGTACAAAGCTTGCTGTAGAATTGAACTCTGTGTCTATCACCTAATCTTTTTCTTATTGTCTCACCAAGGATGAGAAATTTGAAGAATAGGAATGCCTGGAAAACTGTGGAAGGCTATTGGTCTCAGGTGGATCTTTCAAGTTTCCCTCTAATCCTGCCCTCAGAGAGACTTCCCTTTTCTCAGTCATATATTAATCTATTTGATTTTCTAAAACCCTGGGGAAAGATATTTCATCACATCACATTATGATTATCACTGTTGTAAGAATTTTATTTTCCTTAGAGACTCTTCCAATATACACTGTTTCTAAGATGTAGAGCTTTTAAACAGTAGGAAAGTACAGAAATGGATTATAATGACAAGATATTATTGAACATGTAAGTCCCAGAACTTCTCTACTTTATCCTGTCTCTCCCAAGTACTTACTTGACACTTTCTGAATTATTCATAAATGAAAAAAAGATAATGTGTTTTAGACTTGGTTATTAAAATAACTTTAAAATAATTCACTTAATAAGTTTCGATCTGTTGACTTAATAAGAATATCAACTTCCTGGAGGAATACCTGGAGTGACATGTGAATATATTTTTTGAGACTTAAATTCTCAGAAAAAAAGGGGGAATTTATCAGTTTATGTATATACTTGTTTGACTCAGAAATTGCCAATATAATGACCAGGTACTTTGTTACTAACATTTTTTATACTTGTAAAATTCGTTATAGCTGCATAACAAATCAAATCATCATTTAGTGACTTATAGTAATAAAATGTATTTTTCCTCTCTTATGATTTTTGTGAAATTCTGGTTCTGCAATTTTAATAGGCTGAGTCAGAAGTTAAGTGGTGTTCTGTGACTCCACCCTGGATTTAGGTGTAACTACCTACTAGACCCACTATTTCTAGGAGGTGTCTTGGGCGATATTACCTGTTTTTACCTGCAAGATCCCACCCATTCCTGAGAGGGGTCTTGGGAAGGTTAGATAAGGCCTTGGACCCAAGGGAATAGGGTCTTATGCCAGCATGGAGGTCAGAGGAAAGATGTCTGAAAGAAGTTAAGATGCAGGGCAAGCTAAGATCGGCATGTGCTTAATTTTAATTTTGTTGACTGGCCCATTTGATTCTAGTTGTGAACCAAATTCATAGTTCTCCACATGGATTTTCTAGGTGACTTCTTCATATACTTATGAAACAATGGCTGACGTATGAGGCTGAGTGATATAAGAAACCCAGGATGAAGGTGAAAATAATTTGAGTTTGCCTCAGAATTTGCACTCCTGTCATTTCTACCTGTATCTTGGAGTCATGTCAGTTGATAAAAAGGTCATGAAAAAAACATTTCTGAGTCTAGATATACCCTTCTGCTTTTTATATCTGAATCATATTAGTGGTCAAAATCCACTGATATTGTAATGATAGAAGTCTCTTTTTTTTATAGAGTTAAATTTCTTTGATGCCTGTGTCTTTCATTTATTTTATTTCTTTATTAAGTAGGTTTTAAATAATACATTTAAAAAATCTGTTTTTCACACCTTATTTGGATCTAGGTCTGGTGGTTATTAGTTTTTTTTTTATAACTTTTATTGTGATCAAAGTGAATTACAAATCTTTCACAGTAATATTTCAGGCACATAGTGACAATGAATGAGGGACATTCAACCACCAGTATTGTCCTCCCTCCACCTCTGTTCCCAGCATGCATCCCACATCTCCCTCCTTTACCCCGCCATAATGCTAGTGCAACTGTTCCCATGTTGTACAGCTTGTTGTAGATTGGGTATCGGTACTGTTGTGTTGACTTTGGTATTCAAGTTTGATCACTTTTTATTTTCACCAAGTGAGCATATGTTTGTCTGGTCTTGGTGGCTCTATTGGAGATATAAGAAAGGATATGGGAGAAGGAAAAAAGAAAAAAAAGGCAAACAAAAAAGAGAAAAACTAAGAAGTTGCTGGTCTGGGATTTTTGTTGTTGTAGTTGTTGTTGTTTGTTTCTTTGTAGCTAATAGTTTTGGATTTTGGTTTATTATTTTTTATTCATTTTTTGTACTATTGTTGTTACTCCCTTATTTTTCTTTTTTTCATTCTTCTTCTAAATAGATATTTATAACACCTAGTTGTTTTTTTCTGCACATGTTATACCAAAGCTATTTTAATTTTTATTTGTAATCATGTGACTTTGTAATTACAGCTGGATTAAACTGGGTTTAATCCATTTATCTTCCCTGAGATGACTAATGCAGCCCGAGTGATATGACAGTTTGCAGGAGATTGACAGTCCTGAGAGTGTATCAATGCTTGACCAGTTGTCTAATTTCTGATTCTTCTTTCTTGTTTCTCTTCAATGTACTTTTATAGAGTAATTCACATTCTTAAGTAGCAAACATAACTATCACTAGGGAAAAGTGACAACATTACTGATTTCTGTGCTTATTTTATGTTTGCAAATTTTTTACTAGATAAAAAAATCATAGACAAAACAAGATCCAAAAGATTGAGAAACTAATGTCACTTTCTGATAGATGGATTAGCAATATCATATTATAAAGGAAAGATATATAATAGAAAATTAGTATGACTGTCTTTTCAATTTTATAGACCTGCTTTTATATGCATGTTTTTGCCAGTCTTTACTTCTTCTTTTTTTTTTTTTTTTTTTTTTTTTTTTTTTTTGGTTTTTGGGCCACACCCAGTGACGCTCAGGGGTTTCTCCTGGCTATGTGCTCAGAAGTCGCTCCTGGCTTGGGGGACCATGTGGGGAACCGGGGGACAGAACTGTGGTCCGTCCTAGGCTAGTGCAGGCAAAGCAGGCACCTTACCTCCAGCGCCACTGCCCGGCCCCCTCCAGTCTTTACTTCTTTGTAAACTTTAAACTCCCTGAGGCAAAGTCCTTGATTGGATATTTTTCTATACATTTTTCTACTAAACAGTAATTAAATAAAAAATAATTTTTGGAAAAATAATTGTGAAAAAGGTAATTGCAGAATAAAATTTGATGACTCATGCTCTATTGATAAATTTGAAAGAGTTAATTACTTAAATAAACACTCAATTCTGGCAAACAAAATCATTTGGTTTTTAAAAATAATATTAATTATTTTTGTATGATCCAGTAGATCTTTGTTCGGAATATTTAAATTCTAGATGTATAGGAAAAATAAAATATAGCAGACAATTCAACATTAATTTGACAACATTTTCTTCAAGCTAGTTTACATTTGATATATTTTCAAAGATTAAAGGTGTTAGTAGGGGGCCGGGCGGTGGCGCTGGAGGTAAGGTGCCTGCCTTTGCCTGCACTAGTCCTGGACGGACCGCAGTTCGATCCCCCGGTTCCCATATGGTTCCCCAAGCCAGGAGCCACTTCTGAACGCGTAGCCAGGAGTAACCCCTGAGCGTCACTGGATGTGGCCCAAAAACCAAAAAAAAAAAGGTGTTAGTAGATTTATTGTTTGGTTAAAATTTCATTTTACCAATAAATTACTTATGACAATAACTTATACTAGCTTATTTATAGTAATATCATTTTATTTTTAGTATTCATTTTAGAATCATTTAGTTTTTGCTAATAGAAATTGCTTCCAAGTTCATAAATTTTAAACATATATATATATTGAAATATTTTGTTAAATGAACAGAAGTATAAATTTTTCCATTAAAATTTTGGCTAGAATTTTATTGTAGCTTTTCTGGTTATTATGTCTTAGTCAATTAATGAATTATGTGATTAATTAAAGGACAAGAAAAATAGATATATATGTGTTGTTTATTATGTAAAGACTTACTATATAGGTCTCCAGAAAAAATAAACGTGATAAGCAGTTTTCTGGTGAGAGTTGGTAGATATTTGATCTGGAAGTACCTAAATTTAAGAAGATGTCAATATGGCTATAAAACTAGGACTTAAGAAAATGTTTTGAATTAAAACAGTTATGGTAGAAATGGTTCTCTTTATGTCATTGAAAGGAAATTATATCAAGACTTAGTGGCTTGAAATAGTAAGCATTGATGATCTCTCTTAGGCCTAGAATTCAGGCAGGGAAATAACATGATTTTTTCCCTAATGTCTATAGCCTCAGCTGGAAGAATTGAGTAGGTTTTGGAATAATTTGAAAACTTAGTCACTCAAATGATTGCTGCTGGGGGCGGGGGGGCGCTAGTTGAGATTATTGGTGAGACTACCCTTTTTTATGTGGCCTGGGATTTCTCACAAATTGTAGTTGGAGTCCAAATATAAAGAGAAAAAGAAGGAGGGTGAGGTAAGTAGAGAGATAGAAGGAAAAAAAATAGAATGGTAGAACTGATCTCTTAAGGGAGAAACAAGGTGCTAGAAGCATATGTGAGATGAGAAATATTGTGATGATCTGTATTAGAAAATATAATGTACCACCATGAGCAAAAGTAATCAGGATCACATTATATTTTATAATCCTTAGGCCTAAGATTCTATATTAATATAACTTTTGATTTGTGTTCTAGATAATAAATGTAAATAATTCTTTTAAGTGAGCCCAGAATATTGATCAGTGGGAAAAGTAATTAAAATATTTTCAGAAAATTAAAACAAAACATGAGAATTATTTTATTGGTAATAAGTGTTTATTTTAATTTACAAAAATGAGCTAAATGTCATTTCTCAAAAATAGTAAATTTATTAACTTAAACAACTGAAAAATTTGAGTGGGAGAATATTGCTGTAATACTACTACTTGAGAAAAACCTCAAGTGATGCTGTCAGCATCAGTGTCTCTCCATCTCTGAATTTTTATTTCCAATTTTATTTCTCAGGAGAATTTTCCTAAGTCTGCAATAAAAAGAAGTCAATAGTAATTTTATGTTTATATAATCAATGCAGTTTATTTTCCATTGAAACAGAAGGTCTTTTACACAATTGTTTCAACCATACTTAAGAGTGATGAGTTGAAGAAAATGAGTGAAATGTCACTGTTAAAAAAGTGATTATGAACACTTCTGAATGGCTACGACTAGTTAGCAATGATTGTATTATTTATGTATCTGAAGAGCTAGAGTTACTGTTACTCATTTGATTCTCATAATTTGATGACCTTGTTTTGAACTGACCTTTTACAGGAACAGTAGAACTATAATATTGACACAGGTACTGGTTCCTGTAAAGTGAAAATCTCTGTCAATGAGGATAATTGAAGATCATGAGGGTCATTGAAGGTCACGAAGGATCATTGAAGTTCATGAAGAAAGACTTTAAATAACTAATGCTCAATGAGTAGGGAAGAAAAATGAAAGTTGGAGACCTCTGGTTTGTTAATTTGACTTTATTGTTATGTGTTGATTTTGAGACATAATTATCGCAGCTAATATGTGCCCAAATGAAATTTTACATGCTTTGTAGTACAGCTTAGTGTGAGAATCAGGCATGCTTGGACAGGTCTGGCAGAGGGAGTGTGAGGATGGCCAAAGTATACATATATTTGCTGTGTCAAAAGCTATCTAGGACCTCACATATGTGAAAAATATACTTTATTACTGAGCTACATGTTCAGTTACTTAATTGGGATACTTAGAGCAAGAAATATTTAGAACTGTAAAAAGTGTCAGGTTTTGCAGAATGGCCTTTTTTGTATGTGGAATATAAAAACCATGTGTTTTAAATGAATAGCACATGGACAAAAGTAACTGTAACAGAATCTAAGCACTAGTCTAGAGAATGGTGTTTCTCAGGACAGTGGTTGTCAAGACTATTGTAGGATGGGAATGATGAAGCTAGAATGGTAGTGGCAAGTGAATGATTTGTGAGGGGGAAGCAAGGATAGAGAGAAGCAGATACTGCGGTGGAGGGTCTGATATTGGAATGCTAAATACATGTAATATTACCTTTTATAGTACTATAAAATTAAATAATGCTATCTGAAAAAAATTTTTAAAAACCAACAAAGAATAAAAGATACCCCACTCATCAAGTGAGATTTTAAAAATAAGTGATCATGCTATTATATATTAAAATAATTTAATATCTATCAATAATTTATACCGATAATTTTCAATACAAGTAGGATATACTCTTTGCTTTTAATGCAGCTTTGCAATCTACACTGGTGCTTGAAAAATCACACTAGACTACAGTGAGGCAAATGGCAGAAGCGAGGATAGGCAGAAGAGAGAATCAACAGCGAGATTGAAGAGAGACATTTAGTATCAGCAATTCAGCAACAGATTCGGCAGCAGTAGCATCAGCAAAGGGAGTTAGTCAGCCTGGAAGTGAGTTAGGAAGCCTGGAAAAAGCAGTTGAAAGGGAGACAAAGGCTGAAAGAGTCAGAAGGAGTAGAGAAGTAGATGCTAGAAAAGGGCTTCGGTAGAGGCCATGTGAGGAGATGTACATGACAGTAGGGACCATGAAATAAAGCTGGCTGACTTCTGGAACTTCATCTGACTGCTTTGTGAATCTCTCCGCCCTCATCCTGCAACCTTCAGACCATAGGGGCTATGGGAGCCTGATCGAGCCCAGAAAGGCCACACTATCTCCACTCCAACTCTAGGACTCATTAGTTAATTAATATACTAAAACAACAAATGGTGCCTGAAACATGGACTGACTTGAACCCTGGACCCAAGAAGTCCTCAGTGATGGTGAGTGCTAATTGTGACTTGACCCTTTGGTGGATTATCATCATGACAGTCCCCTCGAGCTGGACTGAATGTGCTGTGCCTTTCACTGGAACTTCGGTGAACATGGCTCCTGTTCTGACTGGCTTAATGTTGTTCTGGTCTATCTGCTTTTCTTACTCTGGACTGTATGTGTGGCTCCCTAGAGATTCTCCTGCACACATTCCACAAGAGGAGAAGAGTGCCTTCGCAGTGGTGACAAGTTCTCGATCTAAAGGCCTTCCCAGAACTAATAATTTATCATTTACTACCGGCATTTAACTAGAGAGAACCCCATCTCCCAAGAATGATAAGCCAGCTATCCTCTCTCCAGACACAGAGTCTGAAAATGGCTCAACCAAAGATAACCCCGTATCCCAAGCACTGAGTCAGGTAGACAAGTTTGTGCTGGCAATTCAAGTCCTGGGCAGTGTTACATTTAACCATTTTACAAAGTCCGGAAAGGTTATGGATTATCAACAGAAATGACACCAAAGAAGATATTTTTGTTCACTAGACAGCTATTAGGAGAAACAGTCCCAGGAAGTTTCTGTGTAGCGTTGGCGATGGGGAGACTGTGGAGTTTGATATCCAGACCTGGTGGAATGCCAGTGAAAGGTAGCAGATAGGCTCCCAGTTGACATAGATTCTTTCAATACACCCACCAGCTTCACTCAGCTGGCCCACCACCTATGTTGGTAGAAGCCCTCTCCTTTTGCGAGGACCTCTAACCTCTAACTTACAGCAGATTATTGAAGAGACCCTAGCAGCCCAACACAGAAGGTAATGATGGAGAAGATGGATGACCTAAGACCAGCTGAAGAGCAACAAAGAAGAAGTGGCTTTTAGAACTTCCTGCTCCTGGGTTACCTCCAAAAACTCAACTTTTTTTCTAGGCTAATTTTTGACTTTATTTGCATTGGTCATTGTTTTACTACTTAAATTGTGTTTTATCTGTATGTATCCTATTGTTTTGTTTTATACCTTACTGCAAACAGAAAATTTTGTATCTAATTTTAATATTTGTTTGCACAATTCTGGGAAATGCATGTTAGAGTTTTGAAAGTTCTCAGATGTCCTGGTGAATGTTTCCCAATTGCTCTGTTATATTGTGTATCTTACGTAATAATTTACACATGTATCTCTGTTATATCCTTTATAGACTGATCAATAATGCTTCTGTAATAATACAAAAAAGGTGGAGACTGTGGGTATCCCCCCCCCAACTTCTTATTTATCCCACCTGAATGATCAGAACTCCCCACACCTGGAATGGGCAGGTAAAGGAGGCTGATTTATGGGGAGAGAGGGATTAAGAAGGAGAGGTAGAGGCAGAAGCGAAGATAAGATAGGCAGAAGTGAGAATCAACAGCGAGATTCAAGAGACATTTAGTATCAGCAATTCAGCAACTGATTCAGCAACAGTAGCATCACCAAAGAGAGTTAATCAGCCTGGAAGCCAGTTAGGAAGTCTGGAAAAAGTAGCTGAAAGGGATGACAGAGGCCGAGAGATCCAGAAGGAGTAGAGAAGTAGCTGCTAGGAAAAGGCTTACTCAAACTCAATTTACCTGGGGGCCGCAGGCGGCAAAGTTGGGGGTGATACTGGAGTGCAAAGTCAGTAGTAAGTCTTGAACAATGTGGGGTGTCACCCAAACAACTAAAACAAAACAGAAAAAGATTCCTCCAGGGCAGGGCCACAAACTGTTGTATGGAGGGCCGCAAATGGCCATGAGTTTGAGACCCTTGGTAGAGACTATGGGAGGAGGTGTGCATGTCGGTAGGGACTGTGAAATAAAGTTGACTGACACCTGGGGAAAAAAAGAGAGAAAAAAGGAAAAGAAAAACCACACTAACATCTACAGGCAGTTTGATAGTGATCACCCTTTATTTAAAAAATATGCCGATAAAATAGTATGCAGTTGTTCGTTTTTTAAAAAACTTTTTTTGAGGTACTGAAATTTACAATGCTGTTAATGATACTTCCCATGAATAAATTATTCCAGCACCACACCCGTCACCAGAAAGCCTACTTAGATATAGCAGTGCCCCCCCATTACCAGATAAGCTCAGTTCTTACAAAAAGAATCTTCATTTCCAATAATTGTGACCATTTATTTCTTACTATGTTTCTTTTTAAAACTGCATATGTAGAGATTTTTTTTTTTTTTGGTTTTTTGGCCACACCCAGTGACGCTCAGGAGTTACTCCTGGCTATGTGCTCAGAAGTCGCTCCTGACTTGGGGGACCATATGGGGAATGGGGTCCGTCCTAGGCTAGCGCAGGCAAGGCAGGCACCTTACCTCCAGCGCCACCGCCTGACCCCGAGAGATTTTTATATTGCTGTTAAATTGTGAAGGTGGTAAAATGTACACAAATATGAATGCATAAAGCTTAACTTCTAAAATTTCATAAAATTGTAAATCTGATAGATTGATAAAGTAATTTTTTCAAGAGTAAAATCCTCTTTACACATATATAAAATAAATATTAATATGACTAATCTGGAGTTAATAAATTTTAACTATTTTTCTCTGTTTTCCCTTCCCCTAAATTTTAACTTTATATAAAAATCTGGTTCGTTGAGGGTGAAGCAAGTGTAGAGTTTATTTAAACTCTACAAATGTAAAATTTATAAAGAGTGAAGAAAATTAAGAAAAAAAATTAAAGGGAAACATCTAAATAAGGTTATTAAAGTATAAAAGTATGTTTTAAGAAAGGGAATATTGGCTTTATATTAGAAAACCTTAATTATAGATAATACTTAAATAGTTACTTTCAAAAACAAAGATTATAACATAAATCTCTATAGATATTAAAAATAGAAACAAATAACCTGATAAGACATAGGATATTCGATATAAAGGAAATCTTAATTAGTTATTAAAAGCAAAAACTATCTTAGTAAACTAGGGTAAATAATGCTTTCTTAAACTATTAGAGGGAAAACATAAATATTATGTAGAAATGCCATTCTCAAATCAAAGTTCTAAGAAGGCTGTCCTTTGTTTACTTACTAATTTATGTTTTGGAGTCAGACCTAGAAATGCTCAAGGATTACTTCTGGCTCTTCATTCAGATATTTCTCCTGTTGGAGCTCTGGAGACCAAATGGGATACTGGTGCCGAATCCAGATTGGTCTTGTGCAAGGCGAATATTCAGCTTGCACTACTAATATTCAATTTGCAGTACTAAGCCGCAATATTTGTATTATCTTTTTTTTTTTTTTTTTGGTTTTTGGGTCACACACGGCAGTGCTCGGGGGATACTCCTGGCTCTACCCTCAGAAGTTGCTCCTGGCAGGCTCAGGGGACCATATGGGATGCCGGGATTCATTCATTCATTCCACTGTCCTCCTGCATGCAAGGCAAATGCCTTACTTCTATGCTATCTTTCTGGCCCCATTTGTATTATCTTTTAAAGAAGTTTTTTGTGCTTCTTGCAAAACTGATTTCAAAGCTGTGAATTACTTATGTCTTTGCTTGTCCCTGAAGCCGTGCACCATTCCTTCAAATCTGAATGTTAGTCTACCTGATTTGAATATAGATTAACTGAACATGATGAGATTTTATTTTCCTTCATTTTTTCTAGTTTCTAGAGTCTCAGTTGATAGATCTGTTGTGACCCCTGCCATGGGGAAAGTGTGGGCTTAGATGCCCTTTTCCTTCCTTACTCATCTTCAGTTAGTGCTGCTATGAGTAGCAGGAGATTTGCTGAATCAAACTAGTCATTTCTGTATTTTAAAAAAAATGATCATAATTATCAATGAATCTTCTATTTTATTATGTCTGCGAAGTCTAGCCTTGTATGAAAAACCTGTGCAGAGAGTCATTAAATATACTTCTTTTCAAACTGTTCTATTCTCAGATACATTAAATAAAGTAAGGGAACTTCATTTAGCACAATGATATGTCTGAGGATATAAAAGAAGACATTGAGATAATACATGCTATAATAAGTATATGTTTAAAATGTGACATACACTAGAATACAGAAAAATACTAACTCATAGAGGAAGATAACTGAAACTGGCACTGAAAGGTGAGTTAAATTTTACTGGATTGCAGATATGCTGGGAAATGCTCATTTAAAATTTAGGAAAAAGAAATGCAAAGACTTGAAAAATGTTATGTCTGGGAAGACCGAATACTTTTGGATTCAGGGCATGAAGTGTTGGGGATGTGAGGATGGCCAGTTGTGGAGAATATTTATATCTTATTTATGAATTTGCATTTTACATAGAGGGAATT
>PVKC010040933.1:0-12244 GCA_004027635.1 Crocidura indochinensis | reverse complement strand
CTTCCTGACTCTTGCCTCTGATACCTCCCAGATGCCTCTTCTTACTTTTCTTCTCCATTTCTCTTCTTCTCTAACCTTTTGGTTTTATTTTCCTATCTTTGATACCTTCCATTTTCTTGTTATGCTATTCTATATACACAGATAAGTTCCTTTTTCTGACTTTCTTTACTTAATGGGATCTCCAGTCCCTCCAAATTGCTGTTTCTTCCTTACAGTTTTATAGTATTTCATGGTTTCTATACACCTTCATTATTCACTCATTTGTTGCTGGTCACCTGGGTTGATTCCATCTATGTCTTGGCTTTTATACTGAGTGCTGCAATGAATATTGATATACATATGAATGTTTTTATTTCTTCGGGGTAAATACCAAGAAATTGAACTGCTAGATCATTTGGAAACTCTAGTTTTACTTTTTGAAGAAATCTCCATATTGGAGTTGAACAAAATAGGAAGCTGATCCCATGTTTTGACCATATGTGAATACTGACTTAAGATATTTCACTCTGGAATTCAAATCCTAGGACAAATTTAAGGGAACAGAACTTTATTTGGGGGGTGGGGTTTGGCGAACACCCGGTGAAGCTCAGGAGTTATTCCTTACTTTGTGCTCAGAAATCACTCCTGGTTTGGGGGATCTAATAGGACACTGGGGATTGAATTCAGGTCCGTCCTGGGTCAGCTGAGTGCAAGGCAAACACCCAACTGCTATGCTATTGCTCCAGCCCCAGAATAGAACTTTAATCTTGTTTTGTAAGAACATATATTGTATTTGGAATCCCTATATAAATAATTCATGTAAGAAATCAGTCTTGTCTCTTCTTTTCAGGTGTCTCTGCCCAGCTTAACGGCACCTGGCACCGTCGGAATACTTCCGTAGGGACACCATTTTGGATGGCTCCTGAGGTCAGATAGTTTTGAGGGGACAAATGTTTGTACGATCCTTTTGACTTTTCTTTTCTTACATACTGTGTCTCCTTGCGTGTCTTCGAATGTGCTAAAAGAAAGTGCCAATTGTGTTGTTTTTTTACGAAGCATTTGCAAGTGTGAGGAGGAAGATGTAAGGAATAAAAAATGGTTGTGCCACAGTGTCTAAAAGAAAAAAGGAAGAGAAAAAGAGAGAAGAAAAATTTTGCTATAGAGGGAGGCAAGAGGATAGAGGGAAGCAAGATGGTGGTCTGGTAGGGAGATGAAAGGAAAACTGTGGGCATTGGTGTCCATGTTCAGCAGTAGTAGTTGGGTTTATTTTTTTTTTCATTATTTTCTTGGTAAGTTGTAGCTTAAACTTGTAAAAAAGTTGAGTGGAAGTTTCTAAGATCACATCTTCTCTTCATAGGCACTGTTAATACCTTTAATCTTTTTAATTATATTTATCAGTAAAGAGCACTTGTTTGAAAACTCTCTCTTCTACTTCTGGGAAAAACCCTGCTATTTATCTACAATTCTCAAGGGAGTGGAAGTCAAAGAAATAATTCAAATTCTATATTAATATTACAAAATATTGAATTTAATTTATCTGAGGATTAAATCCTAATGTATTGTTTCTATTGTAATATTAATTCATTTATTACTTATAAAAAGTTGAAAAGTAAATATAAAATGCAGAAAGAGAATAAATTAGTAAACTTTAGAAAATTCAATTAATTAAAAAATTTTAATGAGGAATTCATCACAGAATAAATGTAAAAAGTTCAATCATATAAGCCAAAAAATTCGTAAGAGAATATCAAATGTAAGTTTGTTCAGATATATTGCTGATTTTCCAAGACCTATGAACCACATAAAGATGAGAAAATAATAAAACATACTTATATCAAAATTTTATATGCTATATAACCAAGTCCAGTTTTATATTTTAAATAATTGTGACACAGATATTATGCTTATATTTGTCACTTAATAAAATCATATAATTAGTGAAACTTAGAACCACTCTAGTCTATGAATAAAAAAGTATTTTATTAATGAAATATTTATTTTATGCCAGAGAGGGCAGGTTGTTTACATTGTACATGACTGTCTTAGGTTGGATCCCTGGCATCTTATATGGTCCCCCACCTAACACTGCCAGAAGTGGTCCTGTGCACTGTTGCTTGCCACAAAAAAAAAAAAAAAAGAATGTTGGCTTTTTATTTCTACTCTGGAACTCACTACCCAATAAAGAACCAGAATATCATCAATATTTGTTTTGTTTTGTTTTGTTTTTTTGTGTTTTTTTGTGTTTTTTGTTTTTTGTTTTTTTGGTTTTTGGGTCACACCCGGCAGCGCTCAGGGGTTACTCCTGGCTCCATGCTCAGAAATTGCTCCTGGCAGGCACGGGGGACCATATGGGGCACCGGGATTCGAACCGATGACCTTTTGCATGAAAGGCAAACGCCTTACCTCCATGCTATCTCCCGGGCCCCATATTATCAATATTTTACATTGGCCTCTACCCTAGCATTGACTTTTATCCTACTTATTGTATTTATCAGTCGTCCTCCATTTGTAATCATATCTATATGTTTTTATTTAAACTGTGCTTATTTTGTCATTTCTCTTCATATCAGGTAGGAGTGAAGCTTTATGTATGGAGAGGCCATTCTGCCTGAATGACGAATCTCTGGATGTTAGCAACTGAATTCATTGTACCAATGCAGGAATTTCCCCTTTCCCTTTCCTTTGCTGTTATAATGAGTACAGATCATTCATTCTTGGTTGTGGTGCTCACACATTCAGTTGCAATAGTTAAATACTTTCAGTTGTGGTCCTTACACACATGTTCACCAGGATCAAACACTTTAGTCGTGGTATTTGCATATACCTGGTGGTAGTGATATGGAATCACACATTGTTGGACTTGTCATATCAGAGCTGTCAGCTATGCTTGGCGCATCTGGGCAGCTTGAGAGATCAGACTCGAGACTTTGTGTATCCTAGGCAAGTGCTTTGCCATTGAACTATCTCCTGGATTCACAAAGGGGTTTTTAAAAAATACGTTAACCTGATTTTGGTGGATTCACAAAGATGATGAAATATTGTTCTGGACAGGCCTTAAATTTTTTCCACTTTACATAAAATATCAAATAAGAATATAGTGTTAAGTGGTACAACTCTAACCTATAACCTATATTTCAGTCTCATTTATTTTTTAATGGGCTGACATTTATAAAATGTAAAATTTTTTAATGCCCCAGTAGTTCTTCAATAGCATGTTGTTTGGACTCCAGATATTTGAGTTTTTTTTCCCTCTATCCTTCTTTGTGTGGTTAATTTCTACCTTTACAGCATTGGGATTTGAAAATGTACTTCTGTTTGTCCCAAAAACTTTGATATGTTCTTGATAAAGTCACAGTATCCAGCTTTTTTTGTTTGCTCATTTTCTTTAGGTGATTGCATGTGAACAGCAGCTGGATACTACTTATGATGCCAGATGTGACACATGGTCTTTGGGGATCACAGCTATTGAGCTGGGTGATGGGGATCCCCCACTTGCTGACCTCCATCCCATGCGAGCTCTCTTCAAAATACCCAGGTCAGAAGCCTCATGTAGGATACTTTATTTTGTACCCCTTTGTCCGCCTTTTTCTCTTATCCACAAGTACTCATTATGAAAATAATTAGGTAGATTTTGACAAGTTTGGAGCAGTGACCTAAAATGTCACTTTTTAAAATTTCCTCTTTACCTACTTTTTCTCTTGATTTCTCTCCCTTAACCCTCACTTCAGCACACCTCTCCTTTTCACTGCAAAACCTGGAAATCTTGTCTGTCTTGGTTCTAGTATTCACCCACAAGGTTGTGTGCTTTTCAGGAGTTACATAATTTGGTTTTATTGTTTTCACAAACTTAACTGCTATATGCCACTGACCCACATATTTCTGTGGTTCTAGTATCACAAACAGTGAAGCCTTAGGGATTATAACCATGTAAAGAGGTGTCTGGGATCAAACTAAAAGAGTCACAATTGTAAAGCAAGGTACTATGGTAAGAGTCATTCACTGGGTCCCCCAATTCTGATTCTTTTTAGCCACATAGTGTGTGGAGCTGTTTAAATTCCCCCATTGATGTGGCATGTACTATCTGTGGCTCACACTTGAATGTGGCTTAATTCACACAAATTGCAGCACTGGCATCAAAGTATTGAGTAAAGAGGTTTCTCTTGACACTCGGTGTTTCTTTTTTCTTTAGCAAGCATTTGATCCCAGAAAATAACAATCCTCTCCTATTTACTTCAACATAGTGAGATTCAGTCAAGGAAGCAATGATCTGCAGCTCTTTACACAATCTAGTCAATTTTTTAGTAGTTAAGACGTTTTTGTGTGTAGAACTTTGCAATTTTATAATTTAGAAAATTATGAGATCTGATGATGAATAATTATTTAAACCTTTTAAATAATTAAGTAACTTTTTTTGTTTGAGGATCACACCTACAGTGCTCAGGTCTTAGTCATGGCTCTGTGCTTAGGAATCATTCCTGGCAATGGACCTAGTGCTAGGGATTGAACCTGGAAGCTACATGCAAAGCAAGTGCCCTATCCACTGTGCTCTGGCCCCCAACCAAACAGTGTTTTTGGGCCACACCCAGTGACGCTCAGGGGTTACTCCTGGCTACGCGCTCAGAAGTCGCTCTTGGCAGGCACGGGGGACCATATGGGAACCGGGGGATCGAACCGTGGTCCTCGAACCGTGGTCCGTCCTAGGCAAGGCAGCAGGCACCTTACTTCCTGCGCCACCTCCCGGCTCCCCCAAACAGTCTTAATATTTAACTAGAACATGCACTCTAAAACTATGAACGCACTTACCTATTTATAGGTAAATATAAGGTAAATATATATTTATATTTATTCATAAATAAATTTATATATTTATATATAAATGTATATATATTTATAGGTAAATATAAGCCATTCTATGTTTACTAACAGACTTTCATGTGTATATCATTTTCTAATTAAACTGATTATATTTGATTATATATTGATTATTCCACACAAAAACTGTTTGGAAAGTGAATGTGGGAATGCCTATTCTATTATGGTTTTGTTATCTTTGAAAGACTTTTTTGGATTGTTCCTGGTACCTTGCATCTGTAAATATACAAGGATCCACAGCTAAGCAATGGAGTGGCCATTTCAATCTCATTACAATACTCTGTTAAACAAAGTGTTTAGTAGAATCACATATGCAAAACTCTGGGAAGAGTTTATCCCTAAAGTAATAGTATTGATATTGTTGTGTTCCTTTCTAAGTATTTGGCAAATATTAAATTAATTTTAAAGCATTAAATTAAACATTATCCTTCCAGGCTTTATGTTCAGAATTGTAATATTCTATTTCTATACCATCATTACCCAATGATTCCAATTTATCAGGTGGTGCTTTTGGTGAACTGTAATGCTTACTTAGAAGATAAAGTAGATGACTGATGATTAAATATAAAGTATAAATTTCACATGTTAGGTGTGGGCACCCCAAGCATAGTGTTTCTAATCCCTCAGGTGGACGGGTCTGAAAATGCAGGGTAATGGAGGAGAAATAATTCACAAGCAGTTTTTAAAGTTTCATCGGAATCAACTTGCTTTATTTCTCAGGTTTTTCTCTGCCATGAGCCTCTGCTCCATGTCTGCCTAACTCCTGCCTTTCTCTCAGGAGTTCTGTCTATCTCTCTTGCTCCTTCTCTCTAGACTGCTTATCCCATGTCTTCCTCTGGAGTTCTCTGCTTTTTCTTTATCCTCTAGATCCCCATCCACCAGGGTGGGGGCCTGCATGGCCCTGTAATCCAGGTGTGATAAACATCTCAAAAGAAGAGGTTAGGGAAATAGGAAGTTGGGGCAGGGCCACAGATGTCAAAAAAAGAATGAAAAACCTGCCCTATATCAAACTGAAGACATTGCATTAAATTATTACATTTGATGAAATGGAGAAATGGTTTTGTTTTCCAAGTCTCACTGTCATTCAACAATAAAAAGACATTTCATACTTCCAGACTCATTTCTGTTCTGAGTTAACTCCATGTCATTGATCTTAGTAACTGTGTCACATGGAGACGAATGATACTCTGGAATGTAGATTGTGATATAACAAGCTACTACATCCAGAAACTGCATCTTCATGATTTCTTATTACTTTTACCACTGAAGTATCTCTAAAATTGATGACTTATTACTGATATTTTAGAAATAATTAAATGAAATAGAATCTGAAAAGCTACTCAATTCTGGATGTTCTAGAAATCATAAAAAAAAAAAAAGAAAACCACTTTGTTATACTTAAAGCTAGTCAAAGAATCTCTCAAAAAGGAAATGTTCAGGGTAAGAAACATAGCAAGATGGTTGGAAAAAAAGAATTACTTCTTTTTATGTGCAAATCAGCAATCCTCAAATAGTTCTAAGGATTGTAAAATGAGCTTTAGGCATGATGTAGGGAGATGAGTAGCTGTACTTTTCCTTAATGAGCCTGTACAAACTGTACATTAATTTCATTATAAGCTGTTTAAGTAGTAATGCAGAATTGAAGACAAAGTATTTTCATCTCGGTAATGAAAACAAAGAGCTGTTAGAATTAACATAAAGTAGTTCTTCAGCAAATTTGACCATCATGGTTGATCAATGTTGCTTGATTATGGTTAGATTAGCCTCATTTTCAAGCCATGTTCATTTATATTCAGGAAGACGTCCCCTTAAAGAATAAAATTTACTAAGATTTGTTTCAACTTAAAATGAATGGCATTAATAACAAAATCTTTCAAATAGCATTGAAAACTTTTAGGTAATCATATTTTCTACTTCTTTACTTTGATAACCTATTTCCAACCATGTGTCACTCATAAAGGCAATCTACTGTGTCCTCTCTTTGCCTCAGTTTCCCCAGGTCCAGAAACTATTTTTTCAGGTCATCTCTGTGTATTCTCATAGCCCTTAGAGAATTCTTAGGATCAAAGATAGAAATCTTGCCTACATCTATCATTATTTCTATTCTGTGAAGTGCTGACATTTCTCTCTAAGGCACAGAGTAAATGCAAGAAGAGTCTTTGGGAAAAATCAGTTGGAAAATTGGGTCATATATTATATTCTTTCAGAAAAATAAGTAACCTGTCATTTTGTATCAAGAAAGATTAATAACTAATTACCTGTCCTTGGATGGGAAAAATGATGATAATTCTTGTTTATATCTGAAAGACCTGTGATTACAGTAATACATTTGCTTATCTCTAATTTTGTGTTGACACATCAATGTGTACAACCCAACTATGGTTTTTATATTTTTTAGAAACCCACCCCCCCAACTAAGACAGCCTGAAATATGGTCTGCAGAATTCAATGATTTCATTAGCAGGTGAGTAACAATAGAGTATTTTTAAATCAGATCATATAACTCTATCTTTGAAATTACCTTCTTAAACATTGTATTAGTTTTGTTTTGTTTTGTTTTGTTTTTTTGTTTTTGTTTTTTTTTTTTTTGGTTTTTGGGTCACACCCGGCAGTGCTCAGGGGTTACTCCTGGCTCCATGCTCAGAAATCGCTCCTGGCAGGCACGGGGGACCATATGGGGCACCGGGATTCGAACCGATGACCTTTTGCATGAAAGGCAAACGCCTTACCTCCATGCTATCTCCCGGGCCCCATTGTATTAGTTTTTAAACTTTGCCTTATTTTGTATCTTATTACATAGCCCCCGAGGTTTCTATTATTTTTATCAAAATAAGCTTCCATTAAGATTTATGAATGAAGGCTCAGTGAATATACTGTTGGTCATGTATTGTCTTGGGCTCTTTCATACTTAGCCACAGACCCAGTAGCTTTGCTGCTGAAGGTGGTCTATTGGCCGTGACTACCTACTGCCCACCTGGGAATGGGGGTAACACCCATCTGCCTTTTACAGCCATGTTCTCTGTATTTCCTGCCTATTCAAACACCCTCTATTTAGTTGATTATTCATCTGCAACAATACAACCAGGGAATTTCCAAAGCCATCAGCAGATCAATTCGTTGTAGTTAAAAAAAATGGTTCTATGTTTGAAATTCAGTGAACCTTTTTCAATTTGACATATATTTAGCAATTGACTAGAAGATGTAAGTTGACTATTTCTAATTCTCAGTCTCACAGACATATTTTTGTAGATTCTATATTATGTCTTAATTTTTATTTTTTAAAAAGGCAAACTAAGGGGTAACCCCAGCTTGTAAATAGGTGAGAAGTATTTAGGTAAAGTGTGGCAAACTTTACAAGGAAAATGTAGAGGACCAAAAAAGCAGAGGAACAGGCACATTTGGTAAACTATCATTAGTTTTCCTGATAAGAATTAATTGTTGTTTTTTTTTTTTTACCAAGATCTGTTTTATTACTAGAAATAGAGAGATAAAAGATGTGAAAACTCAGGAAGGAGCAGTAATTTTTTTCTAGATTTCACTAAACCAGCTATTAGGCATTTCTGTATGTATTATGCCTGATAGAATATGGAATAAACTGCATCAAACTTTACAAGTATCTTAGGGGAATCATTTGAAGGGCTCCTCATGATTCATGATGATACACATGATTGTAGATCTTTCCACCTGAATTCTCAATGGAACTTGGGAACTTACATGATTTTCATACTTTCATCTCAAAGAAACATTCCTGAGGTCCCCCTGCTAGGTAATAGTCTGTCCAGTGTATTATTGTTGCATAATTTTCCTCTTCCTCTATTATTTAGCTCCCTATTTAAATGTCTTCCTTGTTAACTAGGCTGTCTGCAACTCAAGGCCTCACTTGTCATCTCTCCAGTGTTTTGTACAGAGATTCATATACAACAGCTATTTCATAAACTTGTACTTGAACAAGATAGTTTCAGATGTAAATATATTCAGTACATGGATATAAATTCAGCACATCAGAAATTAATGCATTGTGTTAAACTTAATGAAAGCTAAAAGCAGCTGTTCTTAATATTGCCCTATTTATTAATTTACTTGTATATTTTAGCATTGTGGAAAATCTCTTTTTTGTTCATAGCAGTAATTAATGATTAATCTGATATTGCAAAAGAATTAATAGCAATAAAAGTAGAAATGCATGTTTCATCATTTTTCTTTCTCTTTCGGTATCAACAATGAGTGGTTCAACCCTGATCAGTTTTCATATAAAAAAGAAAAGATCTTTTGAATCTCAGATGAAAAAAGTATTGGCAGCTCTGTGGCCCCACACATTTAGAGCATAAATCCTTATTAGCCATATATTCTGAGAGGCTATCTATTAATTCTACCAATTCATCTTAGGTGTTTTGTCCAATGTGGCCATTGAAAACTATCTGATCCCTATTTGAAAATATCCCCAGTTTATTCCAGGGTTTCTCCTGTGATGCTGCTTGTGGTGCCTTATCTTTTCTCATTGCTCTGCTCTCATTGAACCTAGCAAGAGATGTACTATGCATTAATATTGCTACCGCAGGACCTCAGAAAACATCTGCTGACATGGAATTTAAACATTCACGTTGCATGAGCCTTCTCGAATAGGTTAGCAGTTTTCTCACGTAAAAAGAAATAGATCAATTAAGAAGCCTTTAAAAAGCATTAGTGAAGGAAAACTGAAAAGTTTGTTTTCATTTTAGATAAGCATTAAAACTGTAATGGTTTCATTGTTGTTTAACTACTGAATTGTAAGGCAGTTTCTGCAGTAAGACAGAGTTTAATTAGCATTATGCAGTAACAGCCCAGAGAGAGGGGAAGCAGTATTTAGCAAGAAATTGGTATCACTATAACATAATCATTCATATATATGTGTGCTTTCACCAACATTCATTTCATCATATTGCAGCTTAACATTTTTAAGATATACTTCTTGAGCTTGAGAATTTGTAAACATTAGAGTCCATATTTGTGTTTTGTGTGGTTTGGTTTGGTTTTGGTTTTGGTTTTGGTTTTGGTTTTAGTTTTGGGGTTGCACCCGGTGGCGCTCAGGGGTTACTCTTGGCTCTGCACTCAGAAATCACTTCTGGCAGGCTCGGGACCATATGGGATGCCGAAAATCAAACCCGAGTCGGGTCCCGGGTCAGCTGTGTGCAAGGCAGAGACCCTACTGCTCTGCTATTGCTTTGGCTCCCACAGTCTTGTATTTGTGTGTAGGAATATGAATAATCATTTCAACACTCTTAGTTTTTAATAAATTATATGTCTTTTTATTTTTGCCAGTGCAGGTGCTTGACTAAAGATTATGAAAAGCGCCCGACAGTGTCAGAACTTTTACAGCATAAATTTATTACTCAGATTGATGGAAAAAATATGATGTTACAAAAACAACTCATGGAATTCATTAACCTTCATCAATACATGGGAGGCACAGAAAAAGCCAGGTAACTAAATAATATCTTAACTCTGAAAGTCCAAAGATATCCTAATACCTCTGAACAATTTGTTTGTTTTGCTTTTGGGTGTCTATACCCAATAGTGTTTAGGGATAATTCTCTGTGATCAGGATAATTCTTCGTGATCTGGTTGATGAGGGAATTGAGTCTGGCTTAGTGAGATGCAAGGCATCCTTAATACTTTTAATACTTTTATTATCTTTCTGGCCTCAAACAGATAATATATATATGATAAATTATTTTAATCTCTTCCTTGCTAATTAAAAAATAGAGGTACTTTCATGAGAATTGAATGATCACATGGTAAAATGAATCCCAATATTGGTAAAATTAATTGACAGTATTGTTTAAAATATTTAGCAGAAAAAAATAGAATGTAAACAACAGTGCATCACTATTGGTGTATATTTTATTCTTGTCCAACACTAAATGAAGGCTCCTTTCTTGCCACATCCCCACCAACATTGGTTGTTAGTAGTCATTTCAGATACATGCCATTTCCACTATGTGAGGTGGTATCTCTTTGTTTTGATTCGCATTTCCCTAATCACAAGAGACAATAGTACTTTTTCATATGTCTATTAGTCATCTGTACATCTTCTTTAAGGAAGTTTTTCTTAATCTCCTCTACCCACTATTGTAGGTGTTCTTTGTTTGTTTGGTTTTTGGTTTTTGGGTCATATCAGAGGTGGCGCTCAGGGGTCACTCCTGGCTCTGTGCTCAGAAATCGTTCCTGGCAGGCTCAAGGGAACATATGACATGCCCAGAATCAAGCCCAGCTCCCCTCAGGTCTGTCCTGAATTTGTCCTAAATCTGTTCTAGGTCATCTGCATGCTATCTACTGCTGTGCTATCTCTCTGGCCCCACTATTAGATTTACAGTTATCAAAGCTTCTCAAAACATCTTGGACATTAATCTTTTGTCTACTGTATTGTTTGTATAATATTTTCTCCCGTTTATTAGGTTGCCTTTTAATTTTAACATTTTATTTTTGCAATGAAAACCCTTTGAATTTGATGTAGTCAAATTTGTTTGGGTTTTCTTTACCTCTAAAGTCAAAATCATTAGTAGACCCTCTAAGGTTCAAGAGCATCATACACCAATGCCTTCCGAAATTTGAGGAGGTGTCACCAACCCAATGAGAAGTGACTCCATAAATCCTAACTGGGTCATTATTTTCCTTCTTTCAACATTTTATTTTTTGTTTGGGGCTATACCCAGTGGTATTAAAGGCTGTTACTAGCACTGTGCTCAGCACTCACTCCTGGCAGACACAAAGAATTATATGTGGTGCCAGGAATTAAATCTGGGCTGGCTGCATGCAAGGGAGAAGACCTACTTGATGTATTGTCTTTTTCAGCCCTTCTCTCAACATTTGAATATTAGCCTCAAGTGTGAGAAAAACTAATGGAAAGAAGTTCAGGTTGGTTAGTGATAACGTCTTTGGCAAAGTAATCTTATTCAAAATTGTGCAAGAAATTTTGTGGTGTGGTTTGTGCCTTATCTGATGGTGCTTGAGGGACCATATACTGTGTTAGAAATCAATCCAGGGAAGGATGCATGCAAGGCAACTTCATTAATTCCTGCATTATTGCCCACACTGAGATTGTGCAAAAACAACTTCCCTTGTCCAATTCCCTATATTGATTAAATTAATCTCAAAGATGATCTACTAAATCAATATAACTAAATCTGAGATGATGTTTTTATATGTGATATTAACTATTGGAATTGGATTGATGTATAAGTCTGGCAGAATAATCTTATATAATTCATTCTCAGTTTTAGAAACTTCCTAGTATAAATTAAATACAAACTGATTTCTTTAAATTTCCTGAGGACATGGAGATGCAAATCAAAACAACAATGAGGGTACCATATCATGCCACAGAGAGTGGCACTCATCACAAAGAACAAGAACA
>PVKC010040932.1:0-12237 GCA_004027635.1 Crocidura indochinensis | reverse complement strand
TGAGGACTATTTCTATTTTAATAAGATTAATCATTTAAAATAACAAAGGTATAAATATGGTAATAAATAATAAAATGTTATTAGATTTTATACAAGTATTGTATTATCAAATCCAAATTTGGGGTTGGGGCACAAATTTGCTTTTATTTAATCATGAATTCAACATTCCCTTAGTTTTGAGAGTGAGGATAATTTAAGAAATAGAAAGAATGGTATGAGATATTTATTAAATATGGAATCAGTGATAGCTTACTTCAAATTCTGACTAACATTTAATCACTACTCTGTATAAGTAATGAAAAGTCAATCCATCTCTCTAAATCTCATATCCTTGTCTGTACAATTATGTACTATAAGCTAAAGTACCAGGGGATTTGGCCCTCTAATTCTTTCTTGTGACTCATTCCAGTCATCGTGTCCTGTGGAACCAGCTCTGGCCATCAATATCATCTCCTTCCCCTTGGAAATGGTGTTTCTACTTGAGTTTCAGGACCTTCTTCTAACCATCTCTGTGATCACATGAAATGTAAAACATCTAAGCAATTTAATGTAAAAATAAAAAAGCACTAGACCCAAGTATTAATGGCTTTCAAGAAAAATAAATAGGTTATAAGTAAAAGAAAGGAAAAAAAGATATATTATGCTAACACTAGTCAAGAGTCTTTTATCGCTTTAGTGATATCAGATTAAACATGTTTACAGCAGAAAGTATTTCAAAGCAGAGAGAAAAACCCTCATATTAAATGGCAACAGATCAATTAATCCGGAAGGCATAAATATATTCAACAGTTATGCCTCTTGTGATAAAGTTTCAAAATATATTAGGTAACAACTAATAAAATAGCAAGGAAAATAGTGTTGGATGTTTTGATATCATTTTCAATAATTGATTGAAAGGAAAAAGGAATCAAGAATACAAAAGACAATGCTTTAAACTAAACTGAACCCGTCATATTTTTAAACTATTTCATACAATAAAAAATAACAACTTTCTTAAATTCATAAAATAAAATCAATAAAGGGGGCCAGAGAGATAACATAGAGGTAAGGTGTTTTCCTTTCACGCAGAAGGTCATTGGTTCGAATTCCAGAATCTCATATGGTCCCCCGAGCCTGCAGGAGCAATTTCTGAGCGTGGAGCCAGGAGTAACCCCTGAGCGCTGCTGGGTGTGACCCAAAAAACGAAAAAAGAAAGAAAGAAAGAAAAAGAAAGAAAGAAAGAAAGAAAGAAAGAAAGAAAGAAAGAAAGAAAGAAAGAAAGAAAGAAAGAAAGAAAGAAAGAAAGAAAGAAAGAAAGAAAGAAAGAAAGAAAGAAAGAAAGAAAGAAAGAAAGAAAGAAAGAAAGAAATCAATAAAGATAGCTCTGGATAAATAAAAATTCATTTAAAATTACTCAACTATTGTAAATTGTTTTGGCACAATTGCAACTTAAATTAATAAAGAAAAATTTCGGGCCCGGGAGATAGCATGGAGGTAGGGCATTTGCCTTTCATGCCAAAGGTCGTCGGTTCGAATCCCGGTGCCCATATGGTCCCCTGTGCCTGCCAGGAGCAATTTCTGAGCATGGAGCCAGGAGTAACCCCTGAGCACTGCCAGGTGTGACCCAGAAACCAAAAAAAAAGAAAAAAAAAAAAGAAAAGAAAAGAAAAATTTCACATATGGGTTTTTATAAATAAAAATTTATAAAATAAAAATCCCCATATGGGAGGGTGTTCAGAGCAATAGTACATCAGATAAAGCATTTTCCTTGAACACAGCTGACCCAGATTTGATACCTGACATCACAGACGGTCCCTTGAGTACTGCCAGGAGAAATTCCTGAGTACAGAGCCTAGAGTAACCACCAAGCATTGTGGGATTTGACCCCCAAGACTACAATTAAACTAAACAAAAATTCAAAATTGGGCCATAGAGGTAGTAGAAATTCTGGGGTGTACATCAATCTTTGTTGGATCCTTGGCAATACTTGTTTCTGAATATCTCTGGGTATTTTCCTTAAAGGTCTGGAACATCTGCAGGGTAATCCCCAGCACTGCAGGACCTGAGTAGCACCTCATTCTTGGGTCCTTAAATTGAACTGCTTACTCAATAATTATTGTTGAGTAACTGGTGGCCACGAATTATCAGGGGGTAGTGATATATCTGTATATCTGCACAGCTGTTACGACAAATGAAGTCATAAAATTTGCTTATTCATAGACAGATATAGAAATTATTATGCTAAGTGAAATGAGTCAGAGAGAGAAAGATAGACATAGAATAATCTCACTCACTTGTGAGACCCAAGAAAAATAAAATATAATATGGTAATAATTTTGAGAGGCAATAGAGACGAGGGACAGGAGGTCCAGACCATGGTAGGAATCTTGCCACAAGTTGTAAAGCAGTGCAGTCAGGGTCTAAATAACACACTCCTAAATAGCGCTTGGATCAAAGAAAATATCAAAAGATAGCATAGGAGCTATAGAGATAGTACAGTAATTGTACTACATAGATTGCATATGTCAGACTTTATACCTTCAGCACCACAAGGTCCCCAAGCATTGTTGGGAGTAGCTCTGGAGGAACCAATCACAAAGAGGTTGACCTAGTGATACCCTGGCCCCTGCACTGAGGCCCTAAGTATCTTTGCCTTCTCAGCTCTAGCCCTGACACTCACCCACTAACTCAAATGATAAACTGTCACCCTGAGTGACCCATAGGCCACATTCTCTTAGTGCCTCCCCAACAAAAAAAAATGACATCCAAAGCATTCTGAAGTGCTAACAATGAAAACAAAACAAAATTAAATCACTTAAAGTGGAAGTGAAGAGCAATAAAAAATAAACAAATAAAAGTCTTAAATCAATTAGCTCAGCTTCCTTCCGAAGGAAGAATAATAAATGGTGATAAACACATAAAAGATTCTCAATGATATTAGTCACTAAGGAAGTAAAAATTGTAATCATAATGAGGCACCATTATACACCACTAAATGACTAAGATCAAAACCCCTGGCCATTTTAAGTTCTCAAAAAGATGTGGCACAGCTTGAACTCACACAATTTGGTAGTTATTTTAAAAAGCTGAACATACATACATATATATATCCATATATATGCATACTATCACTCTGCAGCTCCACTTTTGCATATATGTTCAAGAAAAAAAATGAAACCATATGTCTAAACAGAGGCTTGTATACAAATGTTTATTGTAGCCTTATCTATAATAACAAAAGATCCAGACAATCCAAATGCCTATCAATGACTAATGCCTATTCAAAGTTATGATATATCTGTATCATCAAGTACATCAATAAAAGGGAACACTGCTATAATTTGTTATGTGAGTAAACTTCAAAATAATGATCTGAATAGTGATAACCATAACCACAATAAGAGAAACATAGCGCATATTATATGATTCCATCTAAATAAAAATAAGCAATATTTCCAGAAACAATAAGTGCCTAGATAGTACAAAAAGCTGTGTCCACAAAGACACTTTGGAAACATAGCTATGTTCACTATCTTCATTGCAGTCCTGATGTCATGGGAAATACATATAGACTCATCTGTCTATATTTAATATGCATGAATTAAACATCAATAAAGTTATTTTAAGTAAAAATACTCAAAAAGACTCGATTTGAGTGTCTTATTCTTTCTCAGTTCTGAAAAATGAAAATGTCAGTTTGGGTCTGAGTTCCCTGTTAGGATTACAGAGGTGGGATGCAGGTGACCCTTGTCATGGACTTTTAATGGTAGGGGGTTGTGAGAGAAATAAGAAGATCTATTACAACAAGCATGTTTGATTTTAGTTATTCAAAATTACATTTGCGGTCAATGTATGTGAACTTAATGTTTAAATGACATTGCAATCTTTAAAACAAAAGAATGGGGAAAAATAAATATTGTCTTTCCTAGCTATTTCTATGTCCCAAACAGAATTTTCCTAAATCCATTTGACTGAACATTCAAAATCAATGTCTTTTTTCTTCTTTAATCAGTGTTTTATCATTCATTTCCTCTCTACATTATATATACATATATATGTTATATATGCAGGTTAATCCCATTTCCATTGGTCTGAAGTACTTATGTGTTTGGGGAAAGGGAAGATTTGAATGTCTGAAGTGATTCACTGGTCTAATGAGAGTCCTTAAGTTCAGCACTGAATGAATTCTTGTGGGATATCTGTCTAAAATGAACTAGTGAGAGTGCTAAGGGCCACTAATAGAACAGCAACTTTTAGAGGAGGCTAAAGAGCTACAAACATTGGGGTGACCCTATCTTGAAGTGGTAGGAATCTCCTACTATAGCATCACATGTGGCAAGTGATGTCCAGAAATGAAAGTAAAGAAGGCTCTGAAGGCAACTCATGAGCAACCTGAATATGAATATGTCTGATGCTGAATTCCACCCTATAGGTCTTAACATGCCAGTCTCTGCCAAGGGCTATTCCAGTGCAGAGGTGAGCATTTTGTGAAAAGCACAAGGGTGGTTAAATCAATGCAGCCACGGTGTACTGCTTTGTCCTTAGAAAGTATGGCATGGATTAGACACCTACAGGAGACACCTGTTTCTTGCTGTTTAATTCTAAGTTATCTATCCTTTTTGATTACAAAGTTCTTTTTACACAGAGCATTTACAAATTAGCAAAATATGTGTTCCCCAAGACATTAGCTATGGGAAACCTAAGTAGCCTCCTTCCTTGATAATCTCTGAGAAACAGCTTATACCCAGTGGAACTCAGACTGCAGATGTAAAGAAAGGGGTGCAAGACAAAGTGGCTGCAAGGAATACAGAGTAACAGGAGACTAATTAGGTATAAAGAAAAAATCCAGGAAGCCCTTTGGGTAGTGGTGGATTTAGCTGACCCCAGCAGAAAAGGTAAGTGTCTGGCAATAAGAGACTCAAGAAGAACATGTTCAAGAGCAAGTATGTTCAAAAAACAAAAGATAAACAAACTAAGGTCTGTGGGTGTGCATAGAGAGGGACCCTACAATTTATCCCATCAAATACAGCTAGCGCTGTTTGCAGCGTCTTTCCCCAGCCCACTTCTGAGTCCTGCTGCTAGCCCAGATCCCTCTGTCATACCGTGCTGTATCTCAGGTCTATGTGTGTGAAGAGGGACCCTCTAGTCTGTCCCATCAACCAGCCTTTTTCCAAAACACTTGGACACAATAGCATTCCTGCGAAGACATTTCAATTTATATTACATATTTTCAGGCATATTGGACCTAGCATTTCCTTCTCCTAGGTACAGTTCAAAACTCACTTGAACACACCAATAAATTAGTTTGCAACATCTTTATCATATTTATATAATCTCGCCTGTTAATGAAAATAACCTCTAAAAAGATACACTTCTAATCAACTTTTATACAATTAGTTCAATAGATCACTTCATTGAATACTCTGAAACGTCACTATTCCAACACACCAAATGCAAAGAACAATGAGGAAACTAAGGAAAAGACCTGCAGTTGGGAATATGAAAAAAAAATCTAGCAAATTTCCAAGTTCACCAAAAAGCTTGAGCAATATAGATGAAGTCCTAAATCAACACTTAAGGTTTTAGCAACAGAAATCAAGGAGGCACTAGCCTGTGAAATTAAGCAATCTATAGATGAAAAATTCAACCAACTCAAAGAATAAATATTTTAGAAAATGAGAGAATCCATACAAATGGAACTGAAGAAACTAAATAACATATTAGGACGTATAGTAGCAGAATTACACGGGTGGAGAATCACATAGATAAACTTGAAGAAAAATTAAAAGCCAGCATTGATAAAGAAGTCAAGAAAGAAAGAAGATATAAAAATAATGAAAGAAAATATAAGGCACTTAATGAAAAATGACAAAAGAAATAATCTCTGAATTATTGAAACACCAGAAGGGAAAGAAAAAGGGAAAAGAGAAGAACAAGTAGTGATGGAGATAATATCGGAGAACTTTCTCACTCTCTAGGAGGATGGTCTACAAATTTAAAGGGCAAAATGAGTTCCAGACAAAATAGATCTTAACAGAACAACACTAGAACATATAAAAATCCAAACACACAATACACACATGAACTCTATAAAGCAATAAGGGAGAAGAAAAACATTAAGCATAAAGAAATAGCATGAGAATTAAATCTGAACGGCTAAGATTGTCATCCCCTTTTTTTTATCTTTTAGATAGCCACCCCCCATTTTTCATATAACCTTGGGACATAGATTACTTTGTTTTACCTCATATTTCTGCATTTTTCTATAAAATTAAGAAAGAAGAAAAGAAGATGGGGGTCAGGGGCCGCGCAGTCTCAGGTGCACTGGTGTAGATAAAAAGGACAGAACTAGGGACCAGAGAGATGACACAGTGGTGGGGCATTTGCCTTGCATGGAGAAGGACAGTGGTCCAAATCCTGGCATTCCATATGGTCCCCTGAGCCTGCCAGGGGTGATTTCTGAGCATGGAGCCAGGAGTAACCCCTGAGCACTGCTGTGTGTAACCCCCAGCTCAAAAAAAGACAGAACTAAATAACCAGGCCAGAGTCAACAACAATAGAATCAAGAGACTCACACTATAACAATTTAAATTTAATATGGGCCAGTTATACTTCCAGGCCAGAGAGCAAAGAATTGTGTTGTAGGATGCACTCTGGGAACATTTGCGGAAGGAGATGACTGACAATGGTGGCAGGATTAGCCCTGATTTTTTGCATGTCTGAAATCCAACTATGAAGGACATTGTATATCACAATGGTTTCAATAAAATAAAATTTAAGACACACAAACAAAAATGTTAACTCTCTTGGCAAAGGTAGAGAAAGCCAGGGAGAGAAAATTAATAAAGAAAATAAGATGTCACCCATCTGCTTTTAAGCATTAACCATAAGGAATTGAGAAGATTGGTAATTAAATAAAAGTACAGGGTGTGGTTGGGGTCAATCTTAATGGGCTTTGCAAAGAGGTGCATTATGCAGTCTTTTCTTTAAAGGGTAGGGACTCTGGTGTTTGAAAATTGAGTAGCATCAAGTGAGAAATATATTAGGAAGACCTTGAGCTGGAGGTGGATATGAATTTCTGAAGATGCTGAGTCAAGACATAATTTGGATCTCTAGATCTAAAACTCAAAAAAGGTGGGGGCTGGAAAGATACATGGTGGTAGGGTGATTGCCTTGCATGCAAAAAGATGGTGGTTCGAATCCCACCATCACATATGGTCCCCTGAGCCTGCCAGGAGAAATTTCTGAGTGAAGAGCCAGGAATAACCCTTGAGCACTGCTGGGTGTGATCCCCCAAAAAGGGGGGTTTGGGATGCATATAGTAAAGGCACAACTGTTCCTCCTCCCTCCTTAGTATCCACCACTTCTCATGCCATGCCTATGTTGAGCTTCAGGTCACAGATCAAAGGCTCAGCCACTGAGATAATCTAAACGCAATAGTTGTGCATATTTTTACATCTCTTGTTTAGCATCTTACTTCATTTTAATTAAAGCCTGCTTTGCTACTGTATCTGGAAGAACAAGTCGAACAATGGGACCTGTCGAGCAACAATTGGAATGCCTCAATTTTGCACTGTTACTGGTTCTAGAAGAGACTGAAATGTGTGTATAAATGTGATGCCTATCACTTGCCTAAACTCAGCACACAAGAAGGGCATTCTGCTCTGATTCCTGCACTCCAACCTTTGCTCAGGACACCTGTGACTCCCCTAGACTATGCTGTCTCATCTGTCATCTACTGAATGCTTTGTGAATAAAGAAGTCTTCCAGCCTAGTCAAAAAGAGTGGGAAAACACTGAGCTCATTTCTAGAGCCAAATGACAGCCTGAACCAACAAAGTCTGCTGAATATCCCAGAGCTGTCTCCCCATTCTCTGAAACTTAGGTCTTATTTGTCTTTTTTCTATTGTAATTTAATATTTATGACAATAACAATGTTAATATGAATAATATGCTTTATGAAATATAGCTTTTTTCTTTTAAAAACTATGGTTACAAGGTTGTCATAATACAGGGGTTTTTTTTCCCCCGATAAAAGTTATTCATAATTGAGTTACAGCCATAGAATGTACAACCACCTTGGAAGAGCTTATCAAAACAGCATGCTCTCTACACTAGATGCACCCACCTGTAGTCTAATTAGCCTTTTGAAGTGTTAACTCTGTGCCTGAATTCTGGCTTATTTTGAAAAATGCATAGCTTGGTGACCATCTTCACTAATGGCTCATCTTGCTTTTATACATTATTTGGAAGCCCCCCCATGTTCTCCAAGTGAATATGTAAATTGTTCAGTAAGTAAGAATAGTTTATGCCTATGCCCAAAGCACATCTGCTTTATAGTGTTCCCACAGAGACTTACAGAAACTGTCACCAAAAAAAAAGAAAAAAGAAAGAAAAAGAAAAAGAAAAATAGAAACTGCCAATGAAAAGGTGGATGTATCAAGGAAACCACTACATAAAGAGAGTAAACAGAAACTTGTGCCCTTAAGTATTTATCTTGAATTCAGAGAATACATTAAAAATGAAAATCCAGAGAGGAAAATTGGAGGACTAACCCTTTGAAAAATGAGGCACAGGCTGGGACTAAAGGCCAGCACGGGGGCCTCCTTGAAGAAAGACTTGGAGGGAAGAGACACAGACTTTATCTCCTTTGAAGAATTCTGCTTCTTCCAGAGAAGTGGGAAGCAGCTCAGGAAGCAACTTAGTCACCCTGAGTAGTCAATACATTCTGGAGATTTTATAGGAGTAACCAAAAATAGGAATGACCTTTCCCTTTATCACTTTATTCTACCCTTAGCATCTCCTACAATACACAGCACAGAATAAGAAAACTCCTTGGTACTGCATTTGGACGGATTATAAAATTTAAGGTTTAAGTTTCATAACAACAGGATTTTTATTTTTGTTACCAATGACCTAGAGCTGATAGCTATTGCCCCTATATCCTCAAAAGGATGAGATTCACCACAAAGAAACCAAGACAGGTTGGGTCTACATCTGTAGATGATACACTTAGCCAAACTAACTTTCACATGAGAATGTGTGAACTCCAGATGTTCATTATGTGGTATGTGGCCCTTCTGCTGGAAGAGACTGATCCTTTGTGATAGAACAGGTGTATTCATACCTGACTCTTTATAGTGGTACAAAGAGTCCTGTACTCCAGCTATCCTGGAGATGCCTAGAGGTTCCTCAAACAGAAAAATCTAAATTGAAACCATCCAAGTAAGAGTAAGGGTTAAACTAAAAACTCAGGAGATGATTTGGGATGCAGAAAAGTAAGGAAGCAAGGAAGCATTTATTGAAGTCAAGAGATAATATAGCAGTTAGGGTGTACTCCTAGTATGTACCTGATTGGGGTTCAAGTCCCAGCACAGAAAGGTCTCCTGCATATTATGGAGTATGGCTGGAGGTCCCCAGAACTGCTGGAGTGGTTCAGGTAATCCAAGGTACCACAGAGCATAAATAGTATTTCCTCAGGTTCTTGCATTAAAATCAGTCCAGTTAGTTAAATTTACAGTGAGGCTCCAGGGTGTTCCTGAGTTCTACTTGGAGCTTTCCACCATCCCCCCCAAAACAAATGAATCACTTATTGAAAACTGTATAGCCACTGTGGTTGAATCACCTAAAAGGAAAAAGTTTCAACACCAGACATTTGCCTTATGAGGCACATAAGTACACAGTTTTTGAAGAGTGTGTAAACTATCAAAACTTTCTGAGGATAAATGAAAACTCACCAAGATGCTAAGGCTTAATGGGACCACTATGTCCCTTCTTTTAATAGCTAACATGAACTTCTGCAACCTAAGGAAGCAGTTACTGTATCAACAATCTGACCTGCATGTGTAGACACAGAGATAATAATATGTAAATTTATGGGATAAACCTTTAAATATAAGCTTTCCTAGCATTTACTATCAATATCAGCTGCAAAGTTATTAAATGAGCCATATTCACTAATATTGAGGTCATGAAGAAAATAAATGATAAAAAATACATGATAAAAATGCATCATCTTCATAATAAACCTTGCATCTTCCACAATGAGAAATTCATTAGAAATTAATGTATAAGTTTAGGAGCAGCTGAAGAGCAATGGACATTGGGATTCCACAGAATATCTAGGGCAGTGCTAGATAAAAAGCTGGGACACAGTTACAGGCCACACTAACAGGATGGAGGCAGCATCAGTAAGGCTAGGGTAATTCAAGAAACTGGCAAGAGTATATCAGGCCACAGAGAAATTGGGGTTCTCATTTGTTGTGAGCCCATCTCAATGGCTAGTCATGAAAGAGACATCACATGTATACCCCTTTTAGCAGTTATACTGCTCCTTGCTTCAACTAGTTATATGGGGAGATGTGTGCATAAACATATACACACAAACATTTATATACATTAATGCATGTAGACTTTCACATAAATACCACACATCCATATATGTTTACTCATGTGCATAGTCATATAACATGTATAACTTCAGTCTCCAGAAAGTAATGCACACTCTATGATCTCCTTTTTATTTACCCCCCCCCCACATACACACACTATGCATCCCAGTTTCTCACCTAATCTTTCTTTTCTCTGATCCCTGGGTGGTTTTCTTATTTTGTCCCATACAACTAGTACTTAGCACTATTTCCTTTTATTTTTCACTTCTTTGTGGACTCAGATCTCTGTGGCTTCCCTGGTTCTACCCTATTCCACATGAACACCTTGGGATTTCAAATACAGCCTTATCTCTTGGCCTGGTGAAATCCTGGAATTGTCTTCTGTCAGAATTAAAAATGACTGAGAATTCTGGGCTTCCCTGTGGGAGAGGGTGACACAGTTCAGGCTGTGTCCCTCACCATTCCGGGGCTCTTACCTCATTCACAAAGACCCAGTGGCTGTCCTTGGAAGCCAAGTTGGTTTCCACAGCCTGCAGAGAGAAAAAGAAAGCAAACATGAACACAAGCAAGCTAGTAGCTGGCAGAAACACTGGATGATTGCTAAGATGGGATTTTATAAACATTGTTGTTGAGGAAATTTTTCCTCACAAAACATGCCATCCCCCGGGGCCAGCTCTGGCTGCCTTAGCTACAAGCATCATTTGAACACAGACATCTGATTTCCTGCTGTTTTGCCAAGCTCTCATGTTCCAGCCCAGAGCAAGGTTAGAGGCTCAAGTTCCTGCAGGCATTGTAGGGCCCTTGAGCAGACACCCCTATGCTGCAAAAGTAGGCCAACTGACACTGGGGGAAGGCTGCAAAGATAAAACATCATCATCACCTGAGGCAAGAGAATCTAGAACCTGGGGAAAAAAAGATTTATGGGAATTTGTCTATTGTGCAGAATGACAGGGCAGCTCAGAGCCTAGCATGTTTTTTAGGAGCCATATAACTGGACCTTTCTTGTGCCTGGTCAGTGATGACCCTACTTCAGCCAAGCCCCATGAGCTCTTTTTTCCCACTGTATTTTTTTCTATATCTTACAATGCTTATATCTCTCCTTTAGTAATTATTAGTTTATGTTTTATTGTTTATTTCTCTCTTCCACCAAGCTGAGATCACCATGTTTATTTCAGTAGCAATTGCATCCTGGAAACTTATCCTGTCTCCAACAACATATGAGACCTCCATAAACATTGTTAAAAATATGAGTGAAGGCAGATTAGACTCAATTGTTTTGTTTCTCAGGTTATCTGATGGATGTTTAATTCCTGCTTTCATTAGAAAGCCAACTGATTGAAAGAAGTAGAAGGGATGGAGAATTTTCAAGCAGAACAGAACCTATAAGGATCCTCACTGTTTACAGGTGGCAAATGCTTATTAAGTATCAGCTTCTATAACCAGTTACTCGTGATCCTGCAGAAGAGGAGCCTTCAGGTTATAGCTACCCAATATATTTTGAATTTGTGCACATGTTGTAATACAATATTTTGCGCTTTATATGAAAAATATAGAAAAACATAAAGGTTCAAAAACAATTCCATAAGTAGCTTCCACTTTTACAAAGTATGAAAATGACTCACTTATGCCTCCAAAGTCATTCTGCAGAGATTATTTGAGATGTACCCTTTCCATAAGAAGTTGTCAATCACATCTGTAAGCATATACACATACCAGACAAAAGTTCTTTTTTAAACTGGAACTATGAAAGGCACAGCAGGATATAACTGTCAAATATAACTTACTCATGCATCAAAATATCTCTCTCCATCAGTATGGAGAGACAGACTTATTCTCTTTTAACAGATGAGGTCCAGAAAGGTAAGGAG
>PVKC010040931.1:0-12237 GCA_004027635.1 Crocidura indochinensis | reverse complement strand
ATCTTGAGCAAATGTGTAGTGATCTTTGTGTTTTTCCTACGTCTTACTGATTTTACTGTTACAAATGACCTTTGACTCAATTCAGAGACGAATAAGCCATTTTCTTTATAATTCTACTCATTCTTTCTGATTTGAATGCACTGAGGTTCTATATGATCCTTTGCGAGAATGTTCCAGTTTTTTGAAAGTCTTCCTCTCAGGATTTGTCTCAACTGCATTCTTTATGTCTCTTGTTCTTTCTTCTAATTCGTTCACTAATCTTGAACAAATTTGTAGTGATCCCTGTGTTTTCCATAAGACTTACTGATTTTACTGTTACAAATGACCTTTGACCCAATTCAGAGAAGAATACTCGGTTTTCTCAAATAAATCTATTCATTCGTTCTGATTTGAGTGCACTGAGGTTCTATATTATCAATTGCAAGAATGTTCTAGTTTTCTGAAAGTCTTCCTCTCAGGATTTGTGTCAACTGCATTCTTTATGTCTCCTATTCTTTCTTCTAATTCGTTCACTAATCTTGAACAAATTTGTAGTGATCTTTGTGTATTTCCTAGTACTTACTGATTTTACTGTTACAATTACCTTTTACCCAATTCAGAAAGAAAACGCGGTTTTCTCCATAATTCTATTCTTTCGTTCTGATTTGAGTGCACTGAGGTTCTATATGATTCTTTCCAAGAATGTTCCATTTTTCTGAACATCTTCCTCTCAGAATTTGGCTCTGCTGCAATCTTTATGTCACTTGTTCTTTCTTTTAATTCCTTCACTAATCTTGAAAAATTTTGTAGTGATCTGTGTTTATCGTAAGACTTACTAATTTTACTGCTTCCCATGACCTTTGACCCAATTTAGAGATGAAAATTCATTTTATTCCATAATTCAACTCATATGTTCTGATTTGAGTGCACTGAGGTTCTATATGTTCCTTTTCCAGAATGTTCCAGTTTTCTGAATGTCTTCCTCTCAGGATTTGTCTCTACTGCACACTTTATGTCTCCTGTTCTTTCTTCTAATTCGTTCACTAATCTGGAACAAGTTTGTAGTGATCCTTGTGTTTTTCTTAACCCTTACTTAGTTTATTGCTACAAGTGACCTTTGTCCAATTTAGAGAATGAAAATTCATTTTATTCCATAATTTTAATCATATGTTCTGATTTGAGTGCACTGAGGTTCTATATGATCCTTTGCAAGAATGTTCCAGTTTTTTGAAAGTCTTCCTCTCAGGATTTGTCTCAACTGCATTCTTTATATCTCCTGTTCTTTCTTCTAATTTGTTCACTAATCTTGAACAAATTTGTATTGATCTTTATATTTTTCCTAAGACTTACTGATTTTACTGTTATAAATGACCTTTGACCCAATTCCGAGACGAATACTCAGTTTTTTCCATAATTCTATTCATTCCTTCTGATTTGAGTGCACTGAGGTTCTATGTGATCCCTTGCAAAAGTCTTCCATTATTCTGAACATCTTCCTCTCAGGAATTGACTCAGCTGCATTCTTTATGTCCCTTGTTCTTTCTTTTAATTCCTTCACTAATCTTGAACAATTTTGTAGTGATCTTTGTGTTTATCCTAAGACTTACTTAGTTTACTGCTTCAAGTGACCTTTACCCAATAAAGAGATGAAAATTCATTTTACTCCATAATTCTAGTCATATGTTCTGATTTGAGTGCACTGAGGTTCTATATGATCCTTTGCATGATCTTTAAAGTTTTCTGAAAATCTTCCTCTCAGGATTTGACTCAGCTGCATTCTTTATGTCTCCTGTTCTTTCTTCTAATTTGTTTACTAATCCTGAACATATTTGTAGTGATCCTTGTGTTTTTACTAAGACTTACTTATTTTACTGTTACAAATGACCTTTGACCCAAATCAGAGACAGAAATGCGGTTTTCTCTATAATTCTCCTCATTCTTTCTGATTTGAGTGCACTGAGTTTCTATATGATCCTTTGCAAGAATGTTCCAATTTTCTGAACATCTTCCTCTCAGGATTTTGACTCAGTGCATTCTTTCTGTCTCTTGTTCTTTCTTCTAATTCTTCTCTAATCTTGAACAAATTTTTTAGTTATCTTTGCGTTTTTCCTAAGACTTACTGATTTTACTGTTACAAGTGACCTTTGACCCTATTCAGAGATGAATACGTGGTTTTCTCCATAATTCTATACATTCGTTCTGATTTGAGTGCTTTGAGGTTCTATATGGTTCTTTGCAAGAATGTTCCATTATTTTGAAGGTCTTCCTCTCAGGATTTGACTCAGTTGCATTCTTTTTGTCTCTTGTTCTTTTTTTTTAATTCATTCACTACTCTTGAACAAATTTGTAGTGATCTTTGTGTTTATCCTAAGACTTACTGACTTTAGTGTTACAAATGACCTTTGACACGAACACAGACAGAAATCCGGTTTTCTTCATAATTCTGCTCATTTGTTCTGATTTGAGTACACTGAGTTTCTATATGATCCTTTGCAAGAATGTTCCGTTTTTCTGAACGTCTTCCTCTCAGGATTTGACTCATCTGCATTCTTTATTTTTTTTTATTGTAGCAATAAACTAAGTAAGTGCTAAGAAAAACAAAAGGTTCACTACAAATTTGTTCAAGATTAGTCAACAAATTAGAATAAGAACAAGAGACATAAGGAATGCAGCTGAGTCAAATCCTGAGAGGAAGATTATCAGAAAAGTGGAAAGTTTATGGAAAGGATCATATAGAACCTCAGTGCACTCAAATCAGAACATATGACTAGAATTATGGAGTAAAATGAATTTTTGTGTCTTTATTGGGTAAAGGTCACTTGTAGCAGTAAACTAAGTAAGTCTTAGGAAAAACACAAAGATCACTACAAAATTCTTCTACTTCTTCTCTAATCTTGAACAAATTTGTAGTGATCTTTGTATTTTTCCTAAGACTTACAGATTTTACTGTTACAAATGACCTTTGACCCAATTCAGAGACATATGCTCGGTTTTCTCCATAATTCTTTTCATTCCTTCTGATTTGAGTGTACTGAGTTTCCATGATCCTTTGCAAGAATGTTCCATTATTCTGAACGTCTTCCTCTCAGGATTTGACTCAGCTGCATTCTTTATGTCTCTTGTTCTTTCTTCTAATTTGTTCACTAATCTTGAACAATTTTGTAGTGATCTTTGTTATTTTTCCTAAGACTTAACTTAGTTTATGCTACAAGTGACCTTTACAAAATTAAGATACGAAAATTCATTTTACTCCATAATTCTAGTCATATGTTCTGATTTCAGTTCACTGAGGTTCTATATGATCCTTTGAATGAACTTTCCAGTTTTCTGAAAATCTTCCTCTCAGGATTTGACTCAGCTGCATTCTTTTTGTCTCCTGTTCTTTCTTCTAATTTGTTTACTAATCTTAAATAAATTTGTAGTGATCTTTGTGTTTTTACTAAAACTTACTTATTTAACAGTTACAAATGACCTTTGACACAAATCAGAGACAGAAATGCGGTTTTCTCCATAATTATCCTCATTCTTTCTGATTTGAGTGCACTGAGTTTTTATATGATCCTTTGCAAGAATGTTCCATTTTTCTAAACATCTTCCTCTCAGGATTTTGACTCAGCTGCATTCTTTCTGCCTCTTGTTCTTTCTTCTATTTCGTTCACTAATTTTGTACAAATTTGTATTGATCCTCGTGTTTTTCTTAAGACTTACTGATTTCACTGTTACAAATGACCATTGACCCAATTCAGAGTCAAATACGTATTTTACTCCATAATTCTATTCATTCGTTCTGATATGAGTGCATTGAGGTTCTATATGATTCATTGCAAGAATGTTCCATTATTCTGAAAATCTTCCTCTCAGGATTTGACTCAGCTGCATTCTCTTTGTCTCTTTTTCCTTCTTCTAATTCGTTCACTAATCTTCAACAAATTTTCAGTGATCCATGTGTTTTTCTAAAGACTTACCAATTTCACTGTTACAAATGACCATTCACCCAATTCAGAGATAAATATGCGGTTTTCTCCATAATTCTACTCATTTGTTCTGATACGAGTGCACTGAGGTTCTATATGATTCTTTGCAAGAATGTTCCATTATTCTGAACATCTTCCTCTCAGGTTTTGACTCAGCTGCATTCTTTTTGTCTCTTGTTCTTTCTTCTAATTCGTTGACTAATCTTGAAGAAATTTGTATTGATCTATGTGTTTATCCTAAGAATTACTGATTTTACTGTTACAAATGACCTTTGACCCAAATCAGGGACAGAAATGCGGTTTTCTGCATAATTCTCCTCTTTCTTTCTGATTTGAGTGCACTGAGTTTCTATATGATCCTTTGCAAGAATGTTCCATTTTTCTGAACATCGTCATCTCAGGATTTTGATTCAGCTGCATTCTTTCTGTCCCTTGTTCTTTCTTCTAATTCGTTCACTAATCTTGAAGAAATTTGTAGTGATCCTTGTGTTTTTCATAAGACTTACTGATTTTACTGTTAAAAATGACCTTTGACCCAATTCAGAGACGAATACTCGTTTTCTCAAATAAATCTAATTATTCGTTCTGATTTGAGTGCTCTGAGGTTCTATATGATCCTTTGCAACTATGTTCCAGTTTTCTGAAAGTCTTCCTCTCAGGATTTGTGTCAACTGCATTCTTTATGTCTCCTATTCTTTCTTCTAATTCGTTCACTAATCTTGAACAAATTTGTAGTGATCTTTGTGTTTTTCCTTAGACTTACTGATTTTACTGTTACAAATGACCTTTGACCCAATTCAGAGACATATACGCGGTTTTCTCCATAATTCTTTTCATTCCTTCTGATTTGAGTTCACTGAGTTTCTAGGATCCTTTGCAAGAATATTCCATTATTCTGAACGTCTTCCTCTCAGGATTTGACTCAGCTGCATTCTTTATGTCTCTTGTTCTTTCTTCTAATTTGTTCACTAATCTTGAACAATTTTGTAGTGATCTTTGTGTTTTTCCTAAGACTTACTTAGTTTATGCTACAAGTGACCTTTACACAATTAAGAGACGAAAATTCATTTTACTCCATAATTCTAGTCATATGTTCTGATTTGAGTGCACTGAGGTTCTATATGATCCATTGCCGGAATGTTCCAGTTTTCTGAAAATCTTCCTCTCAGGATTTGTCTCTACTGCATTCTTTATGTCTCCTGTTAATACCTCTAATTCGTTCACTAATCTTGAACAAATTTGTGGTGATCTTTGTGTTTATCCTAAGACTTAATGACTTTCATGTTACAAATGACTTTTGACCCAAATCACAGACCGAAATCCGGTTTTCTCCATAATTCTACTCATTCTTTCTGATTTGAGTACACTTAGTTTCTATATGATCCTTTGCAAGAGTGTTCCATTTTTCTGATCATCTTCCTCTCAGCATTTTGACTCAGCTGCATTCTTTTTGTCTCTTGTTCTTTCTTCTAATTCGTTCACTAATCTTGAACAAATTTGTAGTGATCTTTGTATTTTTCATAAGACTTACTGATTTTACTGTTACAAATGACCTTTGACCCAATTCAGAGACAATCACTTGGTTTTCTCCATAATTCTATTCATTCATTCTGATTTGAGTGCACTGAGGTTCTATATGATTCTTTGCAAGTATGTTCCATTATTCTGAACATCTTCCTCTCAGGATTTGACTCAGCTGCATTCTTTTTGTCTCTTGTTCTTTCTTCTAATTCGTTCACTAATGTTGTACAAATTTGTAAAAACTCTTTGTGTTGTTCCGAAGGCTTACTGACTTTCATGTTACAAATGACCTTTGACCCAATTCAGGGAAGGAAATGCGGTTTCTCCATAATTCTACTCAGATCTTCTGATTTGAGTGCACTGAGTTTCTATATGACCCTTTGCAAGAATGTTCCATTTTCCTGAAGGTCTTCCTCTCAGTATTTGACTCAGCTGCATTCTTTATGTCTCGTGTTCTTTCTTCAAATTATTTCACTAATCTAGAACAAATTTGTAGTGATATTTGTGTTTTTCCTAAGACTTACTTAATTTCCTGTTTCCAGTGACTTTTGACCCAATATAGAGACGAAAAATCATTTTACACCATAATTGTACTCATATGTTCTGATTTGAGTGCACTGAGTTTCTATATGATCCTTTGCAAGAATGTTCCATTTTTCTGAACTTCCTTCAGTCAGGATTTGACTCAGCTGCATTCTTCATGTCTCTCGATCTTTCTTCTGATTCGTTCACTAATATTGAACAAATGTGGATTGATCTTTGTGTTTTTTCTAAGATTTACTAATTTTCTGTTACAAATGACATTTGGCCCAACTCAGAGACTGAAATTCGGTTTTCTCCATAATTCTACTCATATGTTCTGATTAGAGTGCACTGAGGTTCTATATGATCCTTTGCAAGAATGTTCCATTTTTCTGAACATCTTCCTCTCAGGATTTGACTCAGCTGCATTCTTTACGTCTCTTGTTCTTTCTTCTAATCCGTTCACTAATCTTGAATGAATTTGTAGTGATCTTTGCTTCTTTCCTAAGACTGACTTAGTTTCCTACTTCCAGTGACCTTATACCCAACTTAGAGATAAAAATTCATTTTATTCCATAATTCTACTCTAATGTTCTGATTTGAGTGCACTGAGGTTCTATATTATCCTTTGCAAGAATGTTCCATTTTTCTGAATATCTTCCTCTCAGGATTTGTCTCAGCTGCATTCTTTATATCTCATGTTCTTTCTTCTAATTCCTTCACTAATCTTGAACAAATGTGTAGTGATCTTTGTTTTTTCCTTAGACTTACTGACTTCATGTTACAATGACCTTTGACCAAATTCAGAGAAAGAAATGCGGTTTCTCCATATTCTACTCATATGTTCTTTTTTGAGTGCACTGAGTATCTATATGATCCTTTGCAAGAATGTTCCATTTTTCTGAAAGTCTTCCTCTCAGGATTTGACTCAGCTGCATTCCTTATGACTCATGTTCTTTCTTCTAATTCTTTCATTAATCTTGAACAAATTTGTAGTGATGTTTGTGTATTTCTTAAGACTTACTTAGTTTATTGCTACAAGTGACCTTTGACATAATTTAGAGAAGAAAATTCATTTTATTCCATAATTGTACTCATATGTACTGATTTGAGTGCACTGAGGTTCTCTATGTTTTTTTGCAAGAATGTACCATTTTTCTGAAAGTCTTCCTGTCAGGATTTGACTCAGCTGCATTCTTTATGTCTCTTGTTCTTTCTTCTAATTCTTTCACTAATCTTGAACATATGTGTAGTGATCTTTGTGTTTTATCTAATACTTACTGATTTTCATGTTACAAATTACCTTTGACCTAATTCAGAGATGTAATTCGGTTTTCTCCATAATTCTACTCATGTGTTCCGATTTGAGTGCACTGATTTTCTATATGATCCTTTGCAAGAATGTTCCATTTTTCTGAAGGTCTTACTCTCAGGATTTGGCTCAGCTGCATTCTTTATGTTTCTTGTTCTTTCTTCTAATTCGTTCACTAATCTTGAACAAATTTGTAGTGATCTTTGTGTTTTTCCAAAGACTTACTTAGTTTCCTGCTTATTTGCATCCACTGAGGTTCTATATGATCCTTTGCAAGAACGTTCCATTTTTCTGATCGTCTTCCTCTCAGGATTTGACTCAGCTGCTTACATATTGTTGACAATAATATTTTAGGTACATGTTAACATAAAATCAGGAGAATTCCCTTCACCAAACTGTCCTCCCTCTGCCTCTCTTCCCTTCGTACCTCACATGTCTTCCTCCCTCACCCTCGGGGCAGCCAGGTCAAGTGGTCCCCTCTGTGCCTAGCTAACTACTTGGTGGTCCTACACATGTTTAGTCTTGGTACTTCCCATATACCCCCACACCAGTTGGGATGCAGTACTAGTTAGTTCAAGTCATGTGATATTGTTTGAAGAGGAGAAAAGTAATAACCTGGGGAAGAGAAAGAAAAAGAAAAATAAAAGAAAAAAGAAAAATGTCAAATACTCTTAAATGGATGGGGGCCTTCTAGAGTGTTTCATCCTTGGTTTGATAGATGTAGGGTGAAAAAGAAGGTGAGGCACTCCAGCCATACCTAGAGCACTGTAAAAGTATTCTGTGAGCGTTCTAAAAATAGGAAAAGAAAAAAAGAAGAAAAGGAAAGAAAAGAAAAAAACAGGAAAATAAATATGTAAATATAAATGGAGATACTTCAGTTGCCAAACTATCACCATGAAATCAACAATAAAAAATATATTAGTCAATAATATCAATGAAAAAAAAAGTGTTTTGTGTTTTTTTTTCCACTCCTGCAGATGCACAGTAAATACTGGGGTTATTGGAAAAGGAATTTCCTTTACTAAGAGGTACAGGGTTTCTCCACCCTTGAAGAATATTGTCACAGGATTAACTATAGACTCTTTATAGGTTCATTTGCTCTCCCCTTGGTGCTTTTTTGGTGTTTAAGGGCTTCTGCTCTTTCCTGGGTTATAAAATAGCCTTCTGTTTCTAGAGGTCTCGGTATCTGCACGATTCAAGGAGTTGAACTTATGATTATGGCTTTCTTCGTGGTTCTCAAAGTTTTGTTCCTTCAGTGTCATTTTAATCCGTCTTCTGTAGTTGGCAGTATTTGCGCTGATCCTAGGAAGGGGCCTAGGATAGTGTTATTCATTATATTGCTGGTGCAGTTGAGGGTGGAGAGAGACAAGAATAAAAACAGATCACACCCCACAAAAAGATAAAAAGAGATAAAAATCTATGTGCTCACATATGTACATAAAAAAAAAGATTTTTAGGAATTGAAGTAAAAAAAGGGGGGGGCCGGGAGATAGCATGGAGGCAAGGCGTTTACCCTTCATGCAAAAGGTCATCGATTCGAATCCTGGTGCCCCACATGGTCCCCCGTGCCTGCCAGGAGCAACCTCTGAGAATGGAGCCAGGAGCAACCCTCGAGAACAGCTGGGTGTGACCCAAAACAAATAAACAAAAAAACAAACAAACAAAAAAGAAGTGAAGTAAAAAGTAATAATTTTAGGAACAAGGTGATGCAGGAAAGTATCTCGATTTGGGGAAAAGCAGGTAAAGAGTTGGTGTAATACAGGTCTTATGCTTATGATGGCAGTATAGGTTTCCCCCTTGATTTTTGAGATTTTCTTGTGGTGTGTGGGTACCCTGGCGCATTTTCTACTCATATGTTCTGATTTGAGTGCACTGAGGTTCTATATGATCCTTTGCAAGAATGTTCCATTTTTCTGAACTTCTTCCTCTTAGGATTTGACACAGCTCCATTCTTTATGTCTCTTGTTCTTTCTTCTAATTCATTCACTAATCTTGTATAAATGTGTAGTGATCTTTATATTTTTCCTAAGATTACTGACTTCCATGTTACAAATGACCTTTGACCCAATTCAGAGACTGAAATTCGGTTTTAGGCATAATTCTACTCATATGTTCTTATTTGAGTGTACTGAGGTTCTATATGATCCTTTGCAAGAATGTTCCATTTTTCTGAACTTCTTCCTCTCAGGATGACTCAGCTGCATTCTTTGTGTCTCTTGTTCTTTCTTTTAATTCCTTCACTAATCTTGAACAAATGTGTAGTGATCTTTGTGTTTTTCCTAAGACTTACTGACTTTCATGTTACAAATGACCTTTGACCCAATTCAGAGACGGAAATGCGGTTTTCTCCATAATACTATTAATATGTTCTGATTTGAGTGCACTGAGGTTCTATATGACCCTTGGAAAGATTGTTCCATTTTTTCTGAACGTCTTCCTCTCAGGATTTGACTCAGCAGCATTCTTTATGTCTCTTGTTCTTTCTTCTAATACGTTGTCTGATCTTGAACAAATTTGTAGTGATCTTTTTGTTTTTCCAAACACTTACTTAGTTTCCTGCTTCCAGTGACCTTTGACCCAGTTTAGAGACGAAAATTCATTTTACTCCATAATTCTACTCATATGTTCTGATTTGAGTGTACTGAGGTTCTATATGATCCTTTGCAAGAATGTTCCATTTTTCTGAACTTCTTCCCCTCAGGATTAGACTCAGCTGCATTCTTTATGTCTCTTGTTCTTTCTTCTAATTCGTTCACTAATCTTGAACAAATGTGTAGTGATCTTTATGTTTTTCCTAAGATAACTGACTTTCATGTTACAAATGACCTTTGACCAATTCTGAGACTGAAAAGCAGTTTTCTGCATAATTCTACTCATATGTACTGATTGGAGTGCACTGAGGTTCTATATGACCCTTTGCAAGAATGTTCCATTTTTCTGAACTTCTTCCTCTTATGATTTCACTCAGTTGCATTCTTTATTTTTCTGGTTCTTTCTTCTAATTCGTTCACAATTCTTGAACAAATGTGTAGTAATATTTGTGTTTTTCCTAAGACATAATGACTTTCATGGTACAAATGACGTTTTACCCAATACAGAGACGGAAATGTGGTTTTGTACATAATACTAATCATATGTACTGATTTGAGTGCACTGAGGTTCTATATGATCCTTTGCAATAATGTTCCATTTTTCTGAACGTCTTTCTCTCAGGATTTGACTAGGCTGAATTCTTTATGTCTCTTGTTCTTTCTTTTAATTCATTCACTAATCTTGAACAAATGTGTAGTGATCTTTGTGATTTTCCTAAGAATTACTGACTTTCATGTTACAAATGACCTTTACCCAATTCAGAGACGGAAATGCGGTTTTCTCCATAATACTACTAATATGTTCTGATTTGAGTGCACTGAGGTTCTATATGACCCTTGGAAAGAATGTTCCATTTTTTGAACGTCTTCCTCTCAGGATTTGACTCAGATGGATTCTTTATGTCTCATGTTCTTTCCTCTTATTAGATCTCTGATCTTGAACAAATTTGTAGTGATCTTTTTGTTTTTTCCAAACACTTATTTTGTTTCCTGCTTCCAGTGACCTTTGACTCAGTTTAGAGACGAAAATTCATTTTACTCCATAATTCTACTCATATGTTCTGATTTGAGTACACTGAGGTTCTATATGATCCTTTGCAAGAATGTTCCATTTTTCTGAAATTCTTCCTCTCAGGATTTGATTCAGCTGCATTCTTTATGTCTCTTGTTCTTTCTTCTAATTCGTTCACTAATCTTGAACAAATGAGTAGTGATCTCTATGTTTTTCCTAAGATTACTGACTTTCATGTTACAAATGACCTTTGACCAATACAGAGACTCAAAAGAGGTTTTCTGCATAATTCTACACATATGTTCTGATTTGAATGCACTGAGGTTCTATAATCCCTTGCAAGAATGTTCCATTTTTCTGTACTTCTTCCTCTCAGGATTTGACTCAGCTGCATTATTTATGTCTCTTGTTCTTTCTTCTAATTCGTTCACTAATCTTGAAAAAATGTGTAGTGATCTTTATGTTTTTCTTAAGACTTACTTAGTTTATTGCTACAAGTGACCTTTGACCCAGTTTAGTGACGAAAATTCATTTTAGTCCATAATTCTACTCATATGTTCTAATTTGAGTGCACTGAGGTTCTATATGATCCTTTGCAAGAATGTTCCATTTTTCTGAAGGACTTCCTCTCAGGATTTGACTCAGCTGCATTCTTTATGTCTCTTGTTCTTTCTTCTAATTCGTTCACTAATCTTGAACAAATGTGTAGTGATCTTTGTGTTTTTCCTAAGACTTACTGACTTTCATGTTACAAATGACCTTTGACCCAAATCAGAAACGGAAATGCGGTTTTCTCCATAATACTAGTCATATGTTCTGATTTGAGTGCATGAGGTTCTATATGATCCTTGGAAAAAATGTTCCATTTTTCTGAACTTCTTCCTCTCAGGATTTGACTCAGCTGCATTCTTTATGTCTCTTGTTTTTTCTTTTAATTGGTTTACCAATCTTGAACAATATTGTAGTGATCTTTGTATTATTCCTAAGACTTACTTAGTTTACTGCTACAAGTGACCTTTGACCCAATTTAGAGACGAAAATTCATTTTACTCCATAATTCTACTCATATGTACTGATTGGAGTGCACTGAGGTTCTATATTATCCTTTGCAAGAATGTTTCATTTTTCTGAACATCTTTCTCTCAGGATTTGTCTCAGCTGCATTCTTTATGTCTCTTGTTTGTTCTTCTAATTCGTTCTCTGATCTTGAACAAATTTGTAGTGATCTTCATGTTTTTCCAAAGACTTCCTTAGTTTCCTGCTTCTTTGAATTCACTGAGGTTCTATATGATTCTTTTCAAGAATGTTCTATTTTTCTGAACGTCT
>PVKC010040930.1:0-12257 GCA_004027635.1 Crocidura indochinensis | reverse complement strand
GCAAGCACTTGCAGTTCTAGCAAAGCACTTGCTTTGTGACCCTACCTTCTGGTTGTAATCTTTCAAATACCCTTTACTTACAACTTTATTTGGTGTGGATTCTTCTAATGTCATTCTTTTAATGTACCATATTCAATGATACTTTTTTCTTACCGTTGAGTAATATTTTATTGTGTGTGTTACAAAATTTCATTTTTTTAGTTAGTTGATCTTAGACACTGAGTGGTTAATGAATCTTGGCTATTGTGAATAATTTGAAATATTCTTTATACTTGAGTGTATATTTTTATGAACAAATATATATTTATGACCAATTACATAGGAGCATAAATATATTTTTGCTATTGTGTTTTGGGGCCCTAGGTTCAATGCCAAGGAGAGGATTTCTGGTAGATATGGAAGCTCAACTCTTATTTCTTTGGAAAGTATCTATATTGTTTACAAAGATTTTAAATGAAATGATATACCCATCAATAGTGGATGAGGTTTTATTTTTCCCCACATGCTCACCAGTACAGATTATTTTTTGATGTGTGTCTATTCTTTTCTAAATTTCCTGATGATTAGTGGTGAAGGACATTTTTCATTTACATACTAGCCATATACATATTTTTCATATACCTATATATTTTTTAAGGAATTGTTTGTTAATGCTCCCTCTTTTTATATGGTATCTGTAGATAAGTTTTTGTGGCAAGTTTTTTTGAGAAGTTTACAACTCCTTTACATATATTTTATATTAACTCTTTATCAGATGAGTTTTTGGCAGATACTTTCTTCCAGTCTGTGAAGTATCTTTGCTTTGTGACACAGAAGATTCTTAATTTGATGTGATAGCATTTATTTTTCCTCCTATTTGGTTGGCTAACCACATTAAATCAAGGGATATGACTCTAAATTTAATGCTATCTAAGATCCTCCTATGTTTTCCTTAATGTAGCCAAACAATTCAGACTTGATATTGAGGTTCTTAAAATGAAATGTTTTTCAGTCCATTTTATCTAACTTTATTGTAATATATGAGATAGACATTTGTATTCATTTTTCATATGTGACTGATTTGGTTACACAAAATCATTCATTGCATAGGCTTTCATTGCTCCACTTCACACATTTTGTCTTTATCTCATCTTACAAACTTCTATTGCCATTGATGACTCCATTGTATTACACTGTCTGACTAAACTTATCTGACATTCTTTAATGTGTCTTCTTAGAATAATTGTGCTACTGTATCTCTGTATCTCTACCTCTGCCTCTATTTCTCCCTATCTTTCTTATTCTAAACACAAATTATAGATGATGGAAAAATTGTAAAAGACAATTTAAAAGTTAATAATTGTTGTATTATTTGCTTCTGATGTAAAACAAAATGCAAAATCTCATTAATTAGTAGTGAATAAAGAAAAGGGAAATGATTTCGGGGTTAAATGAATAAAAATTGCATCTTATTTATAAAAGTTTTTCTGTCTTACTCTCAATATTTTGTTGTTGCGAGTAATCAGTATCATGAGACTTATTAAGAGTAACAGAAATAATATGTAGTACAAACATGCTAAAAGTCATTTCTGAATTTGTTCTGATTCCAGACTATATGGAGAAAATACATTATATCTTATAAAAAACCAAGTGACACATAAACATCAGCTTAAAACCATATTAATATTCCTCAGGGAGCATCTCGACAAAATGAATGAAATGAATAAAATTTTAAAATGTAGAAAATACTAGTATTTTGAGCTATAACTAAAATCATACATATGGGACAGGAGTGATAGCACAGAGGGTAGGCATTTTCCTTGCATGGTACCTACCCAAACCTGTCTGGGTTCAATCCCTGGCATACTAAATGCTGAGACTGCCAAAAGTGATTTCTGAGCACAGAGTCAGGAGCAACCCCCGAATGTCGCCAGATATGCCCCCCCAAAAAAGCCATAAAAATAAAATAAAATAATAAAATAAATGAAATCACACATAGTTTGGGATAGATTATATTTGAGAGAATTTATTAAGATACACTTACGGTATGAAAGATGAGGTTTAAAACTTCAAAATCAACAGATTCAAATAAAACATGAATAATCAAATATTAAAATTTTAGAATCTGTTTTGTTAAAATCAGTCTTTATTAATAAATATATTAACCTATTATATACTAATTTAGTAATCTGTGAAATTTGGGTCTCATTTTGTGGCAATATTTCTTATGCATCCGTTACCTTCCACAGTAAAACTTTGTTGTATTAATTTTTAAAATATACCATTAAAATTGGAATTAAATAATAAAATTCCAAAATTCATCAAATAAGTGATAGTATCTCAACAGAGCCTATAAGATAGGAGTGATAGAAGAGGACTACTTTCCTATATTTAAAAAGGCCATATTTTAATTCTATCATTAATACTCAACATGTTATGAATCTCATAAGGCAAGTAAGAGAAATCAAACTTTTCCCGTTTCTCTGAAACTAGGCAGTCATTGTGTCCATAAAAAATGTCTAGAGATTAGAATTGGAGTGAGTGAGTGATTTATAAGATATTATGAAATTTATAAAAGTGAATAAAAATATGCTACCTTGAAAGGAGGAAAATAAATTATATTGTTTGCTTTTGTAAATAAGTTCATAGTTAATTATTGTATTTCCTAATTTTTAATAGTGTACATACTGTAAGAGTTCGAAAAACCCCATTTCGCTGTCCGGCAAGATAAATGAAGAGACTGAGGCCCACACAAAAAGGATAAGTGAGTTTATTCATTTTCTGATCGACCGGAAGCATTGGCCAGGTCAGGGTCACCAGTGTGTCTATCCGGACAGAGGCAAGAGACTCCCCCCCAGAGCCTTTTGTTCCCCCCTATATAAGATAGGAAGTGGGAAAAGCAGGAAGGGGAAACGCAATTTCTTTAAGGGTGGAGCTTTCGCCACAGTAACCAGGGTGACACGAATGAGGTAGAGGTGAGGGCGGGACTTCCCCTCAGCGACCAATCAGTTGCAAGGAAGAGGCAGGGCCTGAGCCTTCCCTTTGTTTGAGCACATGGATTCCTTCACAAAATAGTGTCCCCCCCTCCCAAGGGAAACCTGAGTTCATGTGGTTTAGTTTCCTTTTAACTTAACAGGAGCTTAAGGCTAAATATGTTTATTTTTTTTACTCCTTTCAATACATCTATTTTATGATTTTGGAGTACTAACTATAGTCAATCGCAAAAGCAACCTAAAATTTTTTCTTAATATGTGAAACTAAGATCATTTTGACTACAATTATAAGATACATTTCTCTTAGTTTCCTATATAATTTGAATATTTGTATCTATATTAATTTAGCTTTATCCTTTAATATAATTTAAACTGCCAATAAGCTTCCACTAAAAGAAAACATTGTATGTTCACATATTTTTGTTGTTCTCCTTGCTTTTTTTTTTGTTTTGTTTTTTTGTTTTTGGGCCACACCCAGTGACGCTCAGAGGTTACTCCTGGCTATGCGCTCAGAAGTCGCTCCTGGCTTGGGGGACCATATGGGACACCGGGGGACGGAACTGCGGTCCGTCCTAGGCAAGCGCAGGCACTTTCCCTCCAGTGCCACCGCCCGGCCCCAACCTTGCATTTTTTTAATTAATTGAATAAATACTTCAATTCAAATATAATTATTAATATTATAATTTTATATAGTATAAATACTACACATTTTGTTTACTGCTGAACCTGTGCTTAGATACATGCCTGGTAATGTTCATGACACCATGTTAGGTTTGAAAATTAAGGGATGTCTAGCTACATACAAGACCAGTTCTTTAAACCTGGTACTAAAATTTTCTATACATTTTCACATATAGATATGATCAATTCAATATATGAATATATTCAATAAGCATTAATCGTTTATTTAGGAAATATGGAAGAGAAGATTCTCTTTGAAGAAAAGGACTGATATCATATACTCAGAGCTAATATTTGGGTGATACCAGAGTAGAGTGTTTATTTTTTGGTGTTCAGTTTATTCTCTATTATCTGTTTAAATTTGTATATTAATATTTAAATATTGAGGACTTTCCATTTTTAGTGACTGATTTCTTATTTAATGTTATATGTAATAAATATCAACTTGTCATAATTTCAAGGTACTTAAGTTTAAGTTAGTCTTACTGTTAAATCACCTCATTCCAGCATTTCATGAGCACTGCAAAATATAGAAATATTGATTTTGGTTGGGAGGAAGGTTATGTAACTGTCAAATTGGTCAATTTACTTAAACCAAGCTATTTATTTTATTTAATGCATGGTATTTATTTTTCCCTAGCAAAATCCCCTGGGCTTTTAATATTTTTTTTTGTGTTGTTTGTAACTTTGTCTCTATTCATTCTCTTGGGCTATCTTACTTCTTCCTTGATTATATAACTTAAATATTTTTCCAGGCTTTATACTGAACAACTACAGCAAGAATAATTTGATATCTATATTCAACAGAAAATTTTATTATTTTCATTTCCCATTTTTTATTGTTCCATCATGATAGGTTTCCATATAATTTTGAGGTTCAAATTTAAATCTGAAGCATTAAAAACTTTCTCATGATTGCTATGCTAATTCCCCAATACATTTTTAATTTGCCTTATAAGAAAGAACGGTGTTGATTTTATATAATGTACTACTGTTCGTGATAATCCCCAAAAAAGTTAAAAATAAAAGCTCCTGACTATTAAAACTTTATATTTTTGGTTTTTGGGCCACACCCGGCGGTGCTCAGGGGTTACTCCTGGCTATCTGTTCAGAAATAGCTCCTGGCAGGCACGGAGGACCATATGGGACACCGGGACTCGAACCAACCACCTTTGGTCAGGGATCGGCTACTTGCAAGGCAAACGCCGCTATGCTATCTCTCCGGGCCCCAACTATTAAAACTTTTAAACAAAGTTACCTATTATACATCTAATGAATATATATGACTAGGATAAGAAGACTTAGATTGAAGCTTATCTAAATGTATTTTAATTTGGCAAAAATTTATGAATTTCAAGTTTGAATCATAGTTCAAATTAATTTGGTTCATTTTTGTATATCTATTCTATGATTTATTGGGATATTTCTATAGATTTTCTATTTCTATGAATCCTCAGTTAATTCCTTACATCTAATTGATCATGTGTAAATTGAGATTATATTAAGATTAGATTAGATTAAGGTTATATTTCAAAGTAGCTTAATTTATCTATAACTATAATACCATTCATCGTTGTATAAGTTGAAATTGAATTTCAAGAAGTAGAAAACATTTTAATTTGCTTAAGCAAAACAAAATGTGCAGCAAGATTTTACTTTTTGTTTCTAAAATTGCTAGTTTCCATATAAATTACCACATAAGAGATATTGAAGAACTGCATGGAGACACAAGTATCACTATTGACTCTTAAAACGTATCTTTCAAATCTACCTTTTCTTCTCAATTTCATAGTAAAGTGATTTTAATTACAATATCAATAATTAAAAGCTACGACTTTAATCTTTCCTCCAAAGCAACCCAGAGTTTCATCTACTAAAATAATTTATTTGTTCCCATCTACTTCATATACCAAGTTTTGAAAGTTTATCTTGCCTGATTGAATATGAACACATATATTGCTTAAGTAGAGGAGATTAATTTTTAGTTTTACAGTCGTTGCACTTACAGGAAGATACAGTAGAATAAAATTGAAGTATATGTGAGCTAGTCTATTGTATTTTGCTAGAGTGACCTTTCAAAATTCAAATTATCTTTCCCTGATCTTGAGTTCCCTCAACTATAAAATCAGGCACTGGACTAGAAAATGCCAAAGACGATTGCCAACAGAAGCATTCTATGAATATATGTAATGTGAAAAAATAAGAGTAAAACATGAATTTAGCTATAAATAGAGGCAAGCACTGTAAGTACCAACAACAATATTAGAAAAAGAAGCATTGTGAATATCTAAAAATGTGGAAGACTATAAATTAAAAAAATGTATGCAACTGTTAGCTATGATTTTGTTAGAATTTTTAAACATGAGAAAACACTATATAATCCAATGACTTTTGTTAAAATGTGAAAATATACTTATTCTTGGATTAGAATAGCCAATATAAATAACTTTTGCTAGAATCTTTTGTGAATCCTCGTTATTTAAATACACTATATTTACCACACATACATCTTCATTTTTTTTTATCAAATAAAGAAGATAAAAGCAGGGGTTAAAATTTTATTGGTGCAGTAAAAATTAAATGTTGGTAATATCTGCTTTAAAACTTATAAACATTTAAGCCAATACTCAGATAATTTATGCCTTCTGGCTGAAAATCTAAGTACAAAAAAAAAATCGAAAATGCTGTAGTGCCTTATCTAAAAAAATGATCATGATTGCAACTTATTTACAAAGGGAAATTACATTTTCCTTCTTTGCAATTAGTAAACTAACACAGATAGCATTTGAGAAGTATTGCTAATTAATTGTTAATAACCTGCTGAGAACATAACCAAGACAGACACTAAATTGCAAAACTAGTTATCAAGTGTGTTGGAGCAGAAATGATTTAAAGATTTTAATCAGAATCCTTTGCCCAAAGTATTTATTTAGCATGGCTACCCAAATGAATGAGTCATTAAGCAAAGAAAATAATCGGATAAAAGGGAAGACTAAGCTTACTTAATTTACTAGGTTTAAAGTTTTTTTGTAAGTTCAGTTATTTTAAATAATTGTCCATTATTCCTTTATCATTATACTAGCAATTTGTATGTTGTAAATCTAAAATAATTTGCTACTCACTTTTTACTTCTTCCACTGTGATGAACAACCAGGTATCACTGATTAGTCCTTTTGGTATTAATGATGATATTTAAACTGTTATTACAGTGAATCAACTAAGAATACTCTTAAATTTGAATAATGATTATTGGCAATGTAAGACATGTTACTGTATTTTATTTAAACAATTTTCTATTGAGGCGCCATATTTTACAATATTACTGCAGTGTGAACATTATTTCTGTTTTGTTTTTTTTTTCATCACGGGAATGGAGGTGGAGGGCGGACAATTTGGTGATGAGAATTCCCCTGATTTTATGTTAATATGTACCTAAAATATTATTGTCAATGATATGTAAGCCACTATGATTAAAATAAAAATTATATTAGAAAAAAGCTAAAAAAGTTAAGATGCTTATATGTTTTGTATTCAATTTCTTATATCCTCTTTTTTTATTTTTGGGTTACACCTGATGATACTCAGGAGATACTCCTAGCTCTGTGCTCAGAAATCACTCCTGGTATGGGGGACCATATGGGATGCTGGGATTAAAACCACTGTCCATTCTGGATTGGCTGCATGCAGCACTCTACCACAGTACTATCTCTCTGGCCCCATTATATCCTTATTCCTATCTCATATAATTTTAATTTATTTTTCTACTTAAATTTTAGATCAGACTCTCAATAACATATTCATAGAGATTTCCTTTACCAAGTCAAAATTTAAAACACAGACGAAACACACACACACAAAAGACATTTCTAGGAAAAGATGCCCTATATGTTATTCAGAAGCAGAAACAAATATAGTTTCAGAGGTATGTCATATAAGATTATTACTGGAACAGCAGGTAAGGCGCTTTTCTTGCAAGCAGCAGATCTGGTTTGATTCTCTAACAGCACTTATTTTTCTGTACCAGCAGGTGGGATCTCTGAGAGTAGCCATCAGTAAACCTGAAAAACTAGGGTGTGATCACTCTCCAAAAATATGAACAAACAAGATTGCCAAGGAACAAGGGACTTGTTGAAACAAGGAACTTCTAGTAAGTTCAAGTCAGTATGTTGGTGTAAATGGGCTATTACATCTTTTGATATGATTAGTGTAGTTCACAGGGAAATTAGCATACCTACTGCTGTGTAGACACTCAAGTTAGCATTTTCATTGAGTGAATGAAAACAAATAAAACAGAGAAATGTTTAACTCCCCTTTATTGTCATCAGTGGAATGCTGATTTTGAAGCTTCCAATGTAAGAACATGCATAGCTCCTAAAATCAGCTCTAAAGTAAGTTTTCTATCTGAAATACAGTAATATTAGTGAATATCAATGTAGTGCTACATGTACAAGATTCTATAACATGTTACTACCCATTGGAATTTTCAGTAGACATGACTGGTACATAAAGATTCCAACTAAAGCCATATGTTCTAAGTCTTCATTTTTAGAGTTTCAAATTGACATATGAGTCACCATGACAGAAGAAAATCATAGCAAATTTACTGTGGTGCATGAAAGGAACATATTTAGCAAATGACATAAGGATTTAAAAAGTACCATTCATCAATATTCTGCATGAGAAACTCATTATATGCAAAGGTCAATAGATTCGTCCTGGAGAAATAGTATAAAGGGAGGCACATGCCTTGCATAGTGAATTTAGGTTTAATCCCTGACAACTCATGACTTCTGAGTAAGCCAGAGTAAAAGACAGGAGTAAGCCTTACGCTAGCAGATGTGACCTAAAATTAAAATTAAAAAATAAAAAACCCTTAAAGTATTCATTATGGAGAGCTGAAATACTTTCACTCCCATTTTTGCATAAGTGGAAAGGTTATAATTAGTACCACATTGCGTAGCATTTATGGCATACTGCTGGTTCTCTGTTCACAAGGATTTCTGGTATAGAAATAAGGATTTGAATTTGTACCAGTTGTATGCAAGATGGATACCTTGCCTATTGTATTATACCTCTGACTTTAAAGTTCATAGTTTGCTGTTAGTTTTGCAGAGCAAAAAATGAAAAATCCTATGCCTATGTTTGATAATTTAGACCTTCACGAAAAAATAATAAGAGTGGGCAGAAACAAAAATATTGCTGCAACAAAATAGAAAATGCATCAAAATTAAACTCAATAATACTAAATACCCAACATAGGTAAAACTGAATACAAAGTACTCAAAAATAGGCCTAACGTAAGATTTTGTCAGAAACACAGTAACATTAGATGTCAATGCAGTGCTAAATCAATAGATTAATCATCTGGATAGAAAGTTAGCAAAAAGTAATGAGCTAAAATGAAATATTGATCAGATGAATTTAATGGATATTTATAAAAATTTCATCCACTAAAGAGTTTTCTTATTTTTTTAAAGTTAGCATAATAAATTAACATAGTACTTTTTGGGGGTGGGAAGGTCACACCCAGCAGCACTCAGGGGTTTCTCCTGGCGCTGTGCTCAGAAATCGTTCCTGGCAGGCATCAGGGACCATATGGGATGCCAGGATTTGAACCAATGTCGGTGCTGGGTTGGCCGCTTGCAAGTCAAGCGCCCTACTGCTGTGCTATCACTGTGGTCCCAACATAGTACTTTTTAAATGATAGTTCAATGGTGGGACAAAACAGACAAAATTATATATGAATGATGACAAATAAAATAACACCAATGATTTTTACTGATCACAATGGTATAAAAAGATAATCCATGTACACACTCACGCATACAAACTGAAAAATCTTAAAAAATGGTGAATAAGTAAGAATGTCTGAATTTTATAATAAATATTAGGGGAAAAGTCTATATAAAAACACTGAGTTCTGAGATCCATGAAATAAATCAAAAAATAAAACTTCATTGCTTTATTACTGTCCAACGATATATCTGTAAGATTCTAATTAAACTTACCATAATATAAATATTTTAGGACATATTGGGTGTTTTTGTTTGGTTGTTATTGTTGTTATTGTTGTGAGGACCACACTCAATGGCATCAAGGCTTTCTCCTGAGTCTGTGCTAAGAAATCATTCCTGTCAAGTTCAAGGAACCACATGGGATGCCAGGAACAAATCAGGTCCACTTCGTGCAGTATTCTCACTGTCATATGGCTGTGGCTTCAACAATATTGTTTTCTTTTAAGACATTTGTAACAGTTATTTTCTATTATCCACTTACCTATTTAATCCATAATTATTTTCATTTTTATATTTGATTCCTAATCTAATATATTTTTACTATACTGTACATTAACTGATCTAAAAACTAAGAATTTTACTATTAGAGAAACAAATAAAAATAATAAAATTCCATTTCATGACTATGAGTTTCATTATATATCAAATATATATGGAAATAGCCAGTGTTGGTGGAGGTGTGGTGATAAAGAAACCTTCACCTACTATTGATTGAGATGTTGTCTGCTTCAATCTCTATAGAAAACAATTCGGATATCATCCACAAATAAGAGTAGCACTCCTATAGGACTCAGAAATACCACTTCTTTGCATCTATACCCAAATTAAAAAAATGAAATTCAGAAGGATTTGTTTCACTTCTATATTCATCACTGCACATGGTACAATTGTTTAAAAATAGATACAACACAAATGTGCTCAGGAATTGGTACTGGCAGGCAGTGGGGACCAGATAGGATGCTGGCTTCCTGAATTGGCTTCATGCAAAGTAAAGACCCTACTGCTGTGCTACCTCTCTGGCCCAATAAGAAATTACTTAAATTTCAACAACCTGCCTTTTACAAATGGAATTATGATGATTAGAAACTTATTGTTAGTAAAAAAATACATAATTTATATAATGGCCAGTTCTTTCTTTTATAAAGAGGGTGAACTGGATTTGGGGTTGTCACTCCTATTTGTTCCTGCTTAACTCATTAGTAGAGTTTGCTAATGAACAGAAATGTGGTGCTATACTGAAGACCATCAGATCTTCCAGTAACTAGATACAATGGGGATGGCATTTTTATTTTAATAGGAAAATAGAAAGAGACAAGTGTTAAAAATGAATTTGAAAAGTCCTGAAGCAATTAAAGGTCCAGAATATAATTTAATAGTTCTATATTCTATCCAATACACTTGAGGTATTTATTAATTTCTAGTGTTTGGGATAGCATCTAAAGGATTTTGAGCATAAGGTAAGATAATTGGATTTTCTTCTGAAAATTTTACTTTGATTGATGTTTGGAAAGTTGACTGATAGTAAAAGGAAAGTAGTGATTCCTAATGTTAGGATATTTCAGGGATCCAGCTGAAAAATTAAAGTGATAGAGACTGGTATATACTAAGTTGTGTGTAAATATAAAAACATTTGCCATGCACTCAAAGACAAAAACCTTTTAAGTAAAGGGAAATAAATAGTCCAAATGAGCCTTTTAACTTTTCAGTACAAAAGCATTTCTATTGCAAAAGATTTAGTCATTGGAATAGCCTGATAATCATTAAAAGAAATACAATTAGGTTTTGATGAATGGCGGTCTGGAGATTAATACTTAATGATTTGCATAAATCTAGTGTTATATTTCCTTATTTTATTTTTATTTTGCTTTATTCCTGCATCCTTATTTCTTTTTTTTAATAGGGTGCGTTTACTGTACCTCCTCTTTCTATACAGTCCGTGTGAAGAACACAGCCTGTGGTAAGAATTGGGAGGCCTTATTTTTTTCTTTTCTTTTTTTTTTTCCTTCTTTTCTTTTTTTGATTTTGTTTTCTTTTTTTTTTTTAATTTAAACGTTTTGATTACATATGTGTTTGTGATTAGGTTTCGGTCATGTTAAGAACACCCCCTTCACCAGTGCAACATTCCCACCACCAATGTCCCAAGTCCCCCTTCCTCCCACCCCACCCACACCTGTACTCCAGTCAGGTTTTCCAGTTCTCTCATTCATTCACATGATTATGGTAGTTTTCTGTGTGTTTATTTTTGTAGCTGCACTCACCACTCTTTGTGGTGAGCTTTATGGAGTAAACTGGGAGTTCCAGCCTCCTCTCATTGACTCTGATGATTGTTGCAATGATGATTTTTATTTTCTTTAAAACCCACAGATGAGTGAGACTCTTCTGTGTCTCTCTCTCTCTCTCTCCCTCTGAATTATTTCACTCAGCATGGTAGATTCCACATACATCCACCAGCAGTGGATAAGAGTTCCTTTCTCTCCACATCCCCGCCAGCACTGATTATTCTCATTCTTTGTGATGTGGGCCAATCTCTGTGGTGTGAGGTGGTATCTCATCGTTGTTTTGATTTGCATCTCTCTGATGCTTAGTGACGAGGAGCATTTTTTCATGTGCCTTTTGGCCATTTGTATTTCTTTTTTATCAAAGTATCTGTTCATTTCTTCTCCCCATTGTTTGATCGGATTACATGTTTTTTTCTTGTAAAGTTCTGTCAGTGTCCTGTATATTTTGGATATTAGCCCCTTATCTGATGGTTGTTGGGTGAATAGTTTCTCCCACTCAGTGGGTGACTCTTGTATCCTGGGCACTATTT
>PVKC010040929.1:0-12239 GCA_004027635.1 Crocidura indochinensis | reverse complement strand
TTCAAGGCTGGTCCATCCAGGGGAGGCTGCTTCAGGCAGCCCCCCAGGGCACAAACCTGAGGCTCATCCTCTGAAGAGAAGCCTAAAGAGATCAAAGCCTCCCTTTTCTGAGACCTGAGGCATCGCCCCTGTGATGGTCTTATCCAGACCCTGCACCCCTCTCTGATGTACTTACTCTCAATCTTCTTTATTCTCATTTCCCAGGGGATGAAGAGGGCGGCAAAATTAGAGGCGAGACGCAGGAGCCTCCTCCAGAGCTGGGGGAAGGGAGGAAGTTGAGGTCCCGGGGGCACCCCAACCCATGATCCCCTTCAGCACAGGGCACCACAATGAGCCACACCGACACCTGGGCCTGAACTCTGGTTCCATGAGGGCATTAAAGAGGCAGCTAAGTCCAGGACAAATCACTGGCCATGGACAGGGGGTTCAGTTCATTTCACACTGACCAGAAGCAACAGATGGGGTTGACCTGGGTGTCCGGCCCTCACCTCGCTGCCCGCCGCCTGGTAGCCTCGAGTCCTGGTGAGTCTCCCCTCAAACCTGAGTACCGTCTCCTTGGCGTGTCTGAGGAGAAGGACGGGGATGCCTGTGAGTGCAGCATAGCCAGAAGGTGGCCCTAAGTGTGTCTCTGAATAACCTCATCCATAAAGGAGATTTCTCACCTGGGGATGATGGGCCAGGGAGCTGCCATCCACTTCTTCCTGCTCTCACCTGAACCCACAGAACTCACAGAACTAGCCCCAGCCTGGCAAATACTGGCAACTGTCAGTCACTGTCACAGCCGGTTCCACACTGGACACCCTCCTCTCACCCCGCACTGGGGTCCCTGTTCACTGTCTTCCCCATAGATAGAGATGGGGGCTTTCATGCCTGGGTGGGCGAGGGGTACTGGCCAAGTCTAAGACTCAGGATTCTTAGCATTAGCACCTGCCAGTCTGCAGTCAGAGGTCAGGACATGAGGCCCCAGACAAAAGTCACCATCCCTGTGGGGTCTCAAGAGCACATACTGCACTGGGCAGCACACACATGTACATATCACATACATGCAGACACATAGACATGCAGGGAAGCTGCCCTCAGGCCACCAAACTGAAGGGCCCTATGTCCCTTCACTGTCCCCCTTTCAGGGCCCCACACTGTCCCTACCTCAGAGCCCGAAGCTTCTGCGTCATGGTCCAGGGCCGGCAGCGGATGTTGGCCACTAGGTCCTTCTGCAGCTGGAGATTCTGGAAGATTCTCTCTGGGTCGCTGCTGTCCTCTGCATCCACAGTGGTGCCACTGTAAAGGTGACTCCAGATGGTCAGTGAAACTGTGACCCCAGTTGCAGGGGTCAGTTGCAGGGGCCCTGACTGGGGGACCCTCGGGGCCACGCTTTGTCAGTGCTGACTCATCTGGGGACACAGACCCCCTCCTCGGGCTCAGTGAGAAAAATTCATCTCAGAGGTGGGACTTGTGAGGGAGTGATGTCACCAGAATGGTAGTTAGGTGCGGGGATGGGGTGACAGCGTCTGTGGGGGGGCATAGCCCCAGAGGACTTGGCTGTGAGTGAGCTGGGAAGTACTGCTGGTGGGAAGGCCCCACAGAGAGGTGAGTTGAGCCCTTACTGTCCAATGCACAGGGAGAAATTCCCTGGTACCCCCCAAATCTACCACCCTCTTTTCAGCAGAGCTGCCAACACCCACAGGGTGTCCAAGGCCCCATCCAATGCCAGCCTTGTTCCTGGGATCAGCCCTTGGGTGGAGAGCGAGCAGGTGACCCCAGATATAGGCCTGACTAGGTTCCCTATACCCAGGGGTGTGGGTCGCTCACCCAAGCAGTAGGGCATCTGGGCACAGGTGGTGTTGACTGGCATGTCTGTGGATGCTCTGGCGGCACTGGGACCTCCTGGCAGGTTTCATGGGGAGACTGGGGTGGGCAGGAGCCAGTACAGTTCTCTGAGGTTTCTCTGGAGAAAGGTGGCAGCTGCCCAGGGCAGGGAGCAGGGAGAGGTGGAGCTCATCATATGCATCAACCACTGCAGCTGATTGGTCAGTGTAAAGCAGGGAGGAGGTGGGGTGTGTATGTGGGTGGAGCTGAATGCTGGGACCCTGGTCCAGGGGGCAGTAAGTTCACGAAGCACCCAAGGTCTGGGCCACTCGCCATCTGCACCTGATGCCAGGGCCCCCTCGGGGCCTGATAGGCACCTTTGCCACTTTATGTTTATCCAGCATCTGTGCAACTGGTGTGGGAGCAAACTGAGAAATTTCTAGGTCCACAGTACAGGGGCACAAACATTTTTCTCTTTAGGCTGACTCATGATTCTGATGGTCCAGGTAAGATGGAGCCACATTTAATATACAAGTCAAAGTCACGAAGGTATTTAATATACAAGTCAGAGAGTCATGAAGATAAATAAGAATGATTACTGATTTGCTTGTTTGTTATGGAGCCACACCCAGCTGTGCTCAGGGTTTCCTTCTGGCTCTAGACTCAGGGATCCTTCGTAGCAGGTTCAGGGGACCTTGTGGTGTGTCAAGGATCAAACCCGGTTGGCCACGTTGTTGAACAAGCCGCCTCCCTGCTGTGCTATTGCTTCAGTCCCTGATTACTCATTTTAGATGAATTCATCATCCCAAATTTTGCCTATTATAAAAAGATGGATGGGGCTGTAGTGGTGGCGCAAGTGGTAGGGTGTTTGCCTTGCACACGTCTGACCTAGGACAGATCAAAGTTCGATCCTCCGTCGTCCCATATGGTCCCCCAAGTCAGGAGCAATTTCTGAGAGCAGAGCCAGGAGTAACCCCTCAGAGTCACCGTATGTGGCCCTAAAACAAAACAAAAAACAAACAAACAAAAAAGATGATGCCTAATCACCAGTGTGAAATCAATGAATACTTAGATACAAAGTAGAAGCGGCCAGAATTGCAAAGGAAACACCCCTGAGCTGCCTTTCAGAACTCAGAGCTTTCTGCTCTTAAACAAAGTATATGCCTTTCTTTGCACTGGTATGTTTTGTGGTTTAACTTCATGCATAAATCTTTAGCTTAGCTTTTGGGTCATATCCAGCCCTGCTCAGGGGACTTTGCGGGTCTGGGACTGACCTTTGGGCCTCACACATGCCAGGCAAGTGCCCACACTGACCACCTCCTCTGGACCCAGCATCCCAAGTCCCTCTTGGCTTGGCCACCTGTGCTGTTCTGAGGGCAAGACCCAGACAGGATCGTGGGTCTACTTTACCCACTTGCAGTTGGACTTCTGCCTGCCCCCCGCCGCCGGCGAGGCTCTCACCGAAGAGTAAAGTGGAAGGACGGATGTGCTCTGAGAATGCAGACAGACTCCCTGTGCTTCCGTCATTATTGGAGAAATGAGATTTTAATGTGATCAGCGCTGCCTGCGTCTCCCGTCAGCCTGGCTCTGATGCTCATGTTTCCCTATGGGGCCTGCTGCTGCTGCTTGTAGTTTCGGGAGGACTGGCACCATTATCCATCCCCTCAGTGCTGCAGGGGCTCCCAGACATCCACAAGTCCCATGGGGCTTGGAAGCAAGGAGGAGGGGTTACTGCCCCTTGGCAGCTAGGGTGAACCCCTGGACTTCCTCCCACAATATGATTAGAGGTGCTGAGAGTGGGGTTGTTTGAATTAAGACAAGAAAAACCTCCAGATGCCCTAAAAGGGCCCTGTTTGCATTGTATCTAATGTCCACCAAAGCTGCATCAGTCCACAGGGGCAGGGATGGGAGACTCAGGTGGTGAGGGCAGATGAGGGGCCTCTACTCAGAAAATCTCCTCTTCCTAGAAGTGCTCAGGGCTTCCTCTTGAATCTGCAGTCAGTGATCACTCCTGGCTGGCTCAGGGGACCCTATGGGGTGTCAGGGATCAGCCATGTGCAGGACAAGTGCCTTCACCTTCAGAGGTGACCACTCTGTTCTGAAGCCCAGGGCTGGTGCGAAGACCACATGAACTCAGCCCACTGGGACCGAACCCCTGTGAACCATCCATTAGCATCTCCAGCATTTGTGTGATGCAAAGTGGGGCCCTTCCCTGCCTCTTCCCCCAGCTCTGAACCCGCTGGGCCCTGTCGAGATGGACCCTGGTCACTGTTATGTCCAAGACATCCCAGGCTGTAGAAGGCATATAGGGAGCACAGTGTCTCTAAGGCTGACTCCAGGGCCTTTGAACATCCAGAAAGCCAAGAAGGGGCAGAGGGAAAATGCAGGGCTGATTGCTTTGGGCCTTAGAATCGTCTCGCTTCCAGAAGCTGAAGGACCCTGGGGAATGTCATTTCCACAATTGCCACTTAGTCCTTCTCTGCCACTTTGCTGTCCCTGGTATGAGTCACAGGGCCACACACAAGGGCAGGGACTCTCTCCACCTATGTCCCCCCCACCGCCCCAGCCACAGTTCACTGCTGGGAAATGGCGATGGCATTCATGGAAATGAAAATCTAATGATGCTGATTTGGAAAGATGAGCTTGGCTCGGTCTACAGCCCTGCGACAGCCTTGGCGGCACTCCACATCGTTGCCCCTGCTAGATCCTACATTTGCCACTGAGAACCTGAGCTTAAATGCTTCCTTTTTTCCAGCCTGGATTTTGTGGACAGTGAAATGGTGGGGTTGGACCCCAGACTTCTCCAGGCAGGAAAAGAAGAGCATGTGGGAGGCACACTGCACTGCAACGAGGGCTCACTAGGGGGCGGCATCCGCACAGAGCTGGAAGTTCTGCTTCTGCTCCTCTGGGCTAGTCAGAGCTCGGACCCTTCCTCAGGTGGTGGTCAGCCCTGAAAGGGCCACACAGTGCCCAACCACAGCCTTATAGGTCCCCATCTCAGGGTTGACCTGTCACATTCTGTGACCCTGAAACTTCACAATGCCTTGGGGATCAGCAGTTGGGGTGAGGGGTTCAAGGGAAACTCCAGGGCCCTTCTAGAGTTGGGACCCCCATGTCACTCCCCCCTCAGGTCTGTGGGAGCCCCAGGAAAAGGCTTGGGTTCTAGGTCCTAGAGCAATTGTCTCATGGCAAGTGACAGGTTGAGAATAGTTAATGGATAGGTAAGAGTATGGGCATGACATGACAGATGCAGATGGCCAGAAGGCCCACTGCAAGGAGACAGTGCACAGAGGGCAACCTTGTTGGCCGTGGTGGCCGGTGTGACCCCCTGGCTCCTTCCTACCAGTGACATCTGCTGAGAGCACCAGAAACGGGGTCCTGTGTGGGAACGTTGTAGCTGCCTCGTCCTGTTAGTAGCGGAGACTCTCTCCCAGGACAAGTGCAGGATACCCACCTGGGAGGGGTGAGGGCAGAGCCAAGGCTGGCATGGGGGTGCCCCATGGCTTATGGCTCCCCACCCTGGCAATGTTGGAACCAGACTTTGTCCTGACCTGAGCAGTGAATCATGTGAGTATCAGGAACAAGGTGGAGAATGGACTGAGCCCCCCACAAAAGCCTCCTCAAGACCTCAAGTTTTCCTGCAGCCAGTCAGCTGGCCACATCAGAGCAGGCTTTCCTGGTGGGATTATATGGGTTTCTGCCTCAGCAACCCCAGACTCGATGGGCAGGGAATGACAGCCTTTCTGAGGTGGCTGTTAAGCACAATCGAGACTAACTCTGAGAGCCAGGGAAAGCACATGGGGCACTGATGGGGTTTGAGGGGTGTGTGGGAGCTACCATTTCTGTGTGTATTTCTCCCCTGCCTGAGCCCCTTGGTCTCCAGGCTTGATGGTGGCTGCACCACGGCTCACCCCGATCCTCTCTGGCTGAGGTGAGCCGGCTGCTCCCTGCTCCCCTCAGCCCAACACCTGGAAGCTGTCTCAGGAAAGAGTGAGTCTAGACAGTCTCCCAAGTAGCCCTCACATACGGTTCAGGTTACAAGGCACGGCTGCTCTGCACGAAGCTGATTCCAGGGGTTTTAGGTTCACGATGACTAAGAGGCGGCTGCTTCCCCAGAACCCTCCCCACCCCGCCGCCCCCCAGTTCCCAAGGGGAAGGATCAAAGGGAGGCGAGGGGAAGTGGGGATTCTGTCTGAGCTGCAAGAGAGACTGTCTGGGAGTATGTGTACGCACGTGTGAATGCAACCCACAAAGATGTGTGGCCTCAGCAGTGTCCCTGCAGGCCTGGCCCAGTCACTAGTCTACACAACCAGCTGCCTGTCCTCACATCTCCAAAGAGAAAACAGGACTGGGTTGACACCAGATTGCACCCTCCTCCCTTCCTCTTGGCATTTAAAGTGTCACGAAACACCAAGTAGGGACCCAGGAACAGCTACTGGCTGGGCTCTGGGCACTTTTCTACATCAGCACCTGGGCACCTTGTCACAAGATCTCTCCTGAGTCTCTGTCTCTGAGTCTCCATGGAGCACACACACCTACCACCCAGTTGAGGCAGTGCTGTGGCACGGGAAGGGGGACCTGCCAGGCAGGAGGGAGCCAGGTCCTTTCTGGCTGCTGGAAAGGAAAGGAGAGCACATGCAGACAGGCCACAGGCAGCTCTTCACAGATTCCTCCCCAACCAGGCTGAGGTCATGCTGGCAAAGAGCCTGTCCATACAGCACAGGGCTTCCGGCACTGCAGAACAGGGGTTCCCATCACCCTAGCAAGGAGGGTCCCTAGCACTATAGAATAGAATGTCCCTAGCACCCCAGTAAAGAAGGAACCTAGCACCACAGAATAAAGGGCCTCTAGCACCTAGCAATAGGGTCCCTAGCACCTAGCATGGAGGGTCTTAAGCACAGCTGGCCCTGAGCACCCAGCATAGAAGGCTTACACTGTGGGTCCCTAGCATCCAGAACAGAGGTCCCCTAGAAGCCAGCACAGAGGAGCCCAAGCACCCAGCATTGAGGGCCCTTAGCACCCTCAAATGAAGGGTCCCTAGCACCCTAACATAGTGAGTCCCTAGCACAGAGGGCCCCTAGCACTTAGCATGGAGGACCCCTAGCACCCAGCACGGAGGGACCCTAGTACCCTAATACAGTGATCCCCTAGCATTCAGAACAAGGGTCCCTAACATCCAGCATAAGTGTCCCTAGTATCCAGCACAGAGGGCCCCTAGCACCTAGCATAGATGACCCCTAGCACGAAGCAAGAGGGTTCCTAGATGCAGGCTCTCTAGCACATGCAGACCCCCAGCACCCAGCACAAAGAGCATGGAGGGCCCCTAACACCTAACACAGTGAGCCACTAGCACCTAGCATGAAGAGTCCCTAGCATCCAGCATAGAGGGCCCCTAGCACCTAGCACAGAGCACTCTGAGTATTACTGTATACATGTTATTGTATCTTTAAGTGGTGATGACACCTCCCCCCCCCATAACTGTCAACGGACCAGGCATAAAAGGGGAAACCTGATGATTAGAAAGAGGGTCCAGGAGGAGATGGGGATGAAGGGGACCTGTCACTGGCCAAATGCACCCTGCTCCACACTCTCTCTCTTTCCCTCTGTAGGAAATGTAGCAGTTTGGCCCCGGAGCTTGAGGACCCCCTTGCTTGACCCCACCTACCCACATGAGATCACCACAACCTCCTTCGCAAACTTAGGGGACCATTAAAAAGATGACTTCCTTCTCTCTCTCTCTCTCTCCTCCCTCTCTCTCCTCCCTCTCTCCCTCTCTCTCTCCTCCCTCTCTCCCTCTCTCTTGCTCTCGCTCTCTCATTTTGTTCATGTGAGATGCATGTTGCACAGCACTAACCCACCCTGGGAAGCCCCTGCCCCAGTGCAGCAAAAGCCACCACAGAAGCCACAAGAGGAGTCACTTGTGCAGTGCACAAGGACAAGCCACAGCCCAGGTCATAAGCCTGACATGAAAGAGCTGTGCCTGCCCCAATGGGAGACCAGGAAGTGGAAAGGGGGGCCCAGGGCATTCTTGCAGACACAACACTCCAGGTCCCAGGAGCCTCCCTGTACAAGGTCTCCCTTTATGCCTACCCACTGCCTTCATGGGCACACATGCTCTGATAAAAGAGGGCTGACGGAAAAGACAGAAGTGTGGGGCGTACAGTCCTGCATGTGAACAGTCACAGAGGGGCCAGAACTTCCTGGTGATGCTCAGCTTCAAAACTCAAGCAACGTTCTGTTTGGTGCTGGAGCTCTCCTACTTAATTTCTGGGTTATTTCCTACTATCAAAACGTCATGCAGGGCCCGGAGAGATAGCACAGCAGCGTTTGCCTTGCAAGCAGCCATTCCAGGACCTAAGGTGGTTGGTTCGAATCCTGGCATCCCATATGGTACCCCGTGCCTGCCAGGAGCTATTTTTGAGCAGATAGCTTGAGCACCGCTGGGTGTGGCCCAAACACCAAAAAAAACAAACAAACAAACAAACAAAAAAAAACAAAAGGTCATGCCCACAGCACAGAGGGGAGGTGCTTGCTTTGCATTCAGCCACCCCAGGTTCGATCTCCGGCATCCCATTTGGTCCCAAGAGCCTGCCAATAGTGATTTCTGAGTGCAGAGCAGGAGTAACCCCTGAGTGCCCTGGGTATGGCCCTAAAACAAACAAAAGTCTTCTATTCATAGAACATCAGGGAAATGGGATGGGGGGAGCCCAGGAGATGAAAATAATTCCCCCTAAGGTGACCTAGATTCTCCACTAAGCAGTAACTATATATACCTCAGGACTTAAAATTATGCTTTCATTCTAGCACTTTGTGTGGTTTAAATCATGGCACATGTCTATTTACATGTGCTGATTTAATGCACTTTTATGATCACTGATGTGACAGGACATTATAGCAATGATGCATTTAAGAGAATAAAATAATCTATTACAATTCGCTACTAAGCCGGTGGTGGCGCTGGAGGTAAGGTGCCTGCCTTGCCTGCGCTAGCCTAGGACGGACCGAGGTTCAATCCCCCAGTTCCCATATGGTCCCCCAAGCCAGGAGCGACTTCTGAGCGCATAGACAGTCATCACCCCTGAGCGTCACCGGGTGTTGCCCAAAAACAAACAAACAAAAAATTCACCACTAAGGGGCAGGAGCGGTAGGGCGCTTGCCTTGCATGCACTAACCTAGAACGGACCAGTTTGATCCTCCGACATCCCATATGGTCCCCTAAGCCAGGAACAATTTCTTTTTCTTTCTTTCTTTTTTTTTTGGGCCACACCCGGCAGTGCTCAGGGGTTACTCCTGGCTGTCTGCTCAGCAATAGTTCCTGGCAGGCACGGGGGACCATATGGGACACAGGGATTCGAACCAACCACCTTTGGTCCTGGATCGGCTGCTTGCAAGGCATACGCCGCTGTGCTATCTCTCCGGGCCCCAGGAGCAATTTCTGAGCTCATAGCCAGGAGTAACTCCTGAGCATAACCAGTTGTGGTGGCCTCCCACAAAAAAAAAAAAAAAAGATTTGCTATTAAGCAAAGCACTCAAGTTTCCTCCTGAACTGAGAAGCATGCTTTTAAATGTCTTCACAGGGTGGTGAATAAAGTTCAGGGATAGGACAGTGTTGCTGGGGATTAGATACCCCCAATGGCATGGGTGTCAGATCATTAGGGTCCCCCAACTTGTGCCTAAGGTGGCATGTGTGTAGGGAGAAGGTGCCCCCTAGAGGGGTCAGAGTGAAATCTCAACTTCAGACTCCCCCAGAGCCAGACTGGGCTCCACCCTGCTCACCAGGGCAGAGGGTCACAGCAGTGGACAGACATGGACAATGACATACAATGACATGGACATCAAGGACAAGAGGGTGGGGGAAAGGGGAGAGGAAGAGAGAGGGGCCTCTCAGGGGCTCCCCTCAGCAGTCTTCAGCCCCCAGAGATGGCGATTCAATCCAGGAGACTGAATCAACCTGTACTGCCCATTATCTCCATTCAAACCGGTCCCCCAATCTGCATTTGCTTCCCTCTGGGCAAAGTCTCACTCTGCGGTGAGTCCCACCAGCCCTCTCTCGCCCATCTGCCAGCTCTTCCCTGCATGTGTCCAGCTTTACTCTGGGCCCCTGTCCCCCTAGTCCTGCACCCTGCCCCACTCTCTTCACAAGCTGTCCCCATTTGTTTAGTCACACACAGATCTGAGCTGTAGCCAACCCAGAGAAAAGGACAGCCATGCTGCAAAGGACAGGGAACCCCAGGCCCAGTTCCAGCCTGTAGGCTCCACTCCAGGCTGCTCTATTTTCCTTGCCCCGAAGCCACCAGCTCAGACCTTGTCTTGTTCTGAGGATGCAGCAGGGAACTGGAGCAGTGATAAAGGAATGTGGAACCCATTGTAAATGTGATGTGTTAACATGGATGCAATTTGGGGAGTTTTGGCTAATAAACAGCGTGGGGTTTTGTTTGTTTGTTTTGTTGGATTACAGTCAGTGGTGGCCCTTAGGGGTTACTCTTGGCTCTGTACTCAGAAGTCACTCCTGGCAGGCTCGGGAGACCATATGGGATGCTGGGAATTGAACCATCCTGTGCCCTGGGTTGGCCATGTACAAGGCAAATGTCCTACCATTGTGCTATTGCTCCCCAAAGTAGTATTCTTTTTCCTTTCTGAAAAGTTTCCTGATCTTTATGTCAGACAGCCTCTTGCTTATAAACACAGGCTCGTGATTCCTTCACATTGCTTTTGGGTCCACTTGACACTACCCCTGAGTCATCTGATCTTTGTGGTGACCCAAGAGGTTCCAGTCAGAGAGAGGTGGAGTCAAAGGGGAGGGATTGAGGGAGAGAGACAGAAAGGGAGGGAGAGAGGGAGAGGAAAGAGAAAAGGAGGGAAGGACACAGAGGGAGAGAGGAACAGAGGAAAAAGGGAGAGAGGGGAGCAGAGAGAGAAAGGGATGGAGAGAAAGAGAAGATGAGAGAGGACAGAGGGAGAGAAGGATGGCGAGGAAGAGAGGAAGGAAGGAGAAAAGAAGGGGGAAGCGTGTGGAACTGATTTTTTTATTATTTTACCAGTTGAACTTTATTATCTTTTTTCTTTGTTAGAACAAATTTGATTTGCTTTCCAGTATTTCCAGAAGCAAATTTGATTCTGCTTTCCAGAATTAATTAATTTTATTTGGGGTGGTGGCTTTTCAGGTACATAACTCTCACGATCTTCTACATACACCATGTCTTCAATTAATTATTTTTTATCTATTATCTTGGTTCGCACCCTCAGTAATGTGGGAAGTATTTTTAGTCACAGCAGACAAGTTTATGAAGAGGCAGTCATCAGCAGAGGTTAATTCAATGTCAAAAATCTATTAACCTGCTCAGTCACATCAGTGCAGTGCAGAAAAATTGCAATCGGCAAGGAGTCGCTTTAGTAAAACCCAACCGCGATCAGAAATAGATTTCGACTCCAAGCTGCCTGGGAGTGTTTTCTCCTGCCACTTCTCCAGCTTCAGCTCTCCACACCTGAGCATGGACCCTTTTATGCCAATGAGCCTGCAAGAATCCAACAATCCTAACAAACTCCTGTAAGTTTATTAGGGGGACCAGAGGAGAGAGATTTCTGCAGCCCTCTTGTGGGGTCAGTGTCCTTCTTTCTGGCCAGCACCCCTGACCCTCCAGCTCCCCTTACCCTCTGCTTCCCTGCTTCTTAACAACAACAGCGACAATCAAAATTCAGGCAACAGAGTAATTGTCAGAACTCCAGTGAGGGGTTCAGGAGCCATAGCACAGCAGGGAGGGAATTTACCTTGCACACACCCAGGTTCAATCCTTGACACCCAAGTCTGTCAGGAGTGATAGCTGAGCTCAGGGTCAGGATTAACTCCTGAGTGCCACTGGATGTGGCCCCCAAACAAACAAACAAACAAAAAACCCAAACAAAACAAAACAAAAAACCCTCAAGTGAGAAAGTTATTGTCCAACTTCTGGGAGTAGGGGTGGTGTGATAGTACAGCGGGGAGGGGAGGGCACTTGCCTTGCACACAATAGACACAATAGTCTGAGATTTGATTCCTGGCATCCCATATGGTCCCTCGAACCCACTAGGAACAATTCCTGAGGTGCAGATTCAGGAGTAACTCCAGTATGACCCAGAAAACAAAAATTCGGTAAATAAAATTAGGATGAAAATCCAGACAAGAAAGTCGCCATCCCAATCCAAATGCAAACATGGAAGACTGAGGCGAGCAAAAGCCTAATGAACTGAGTTAGGGGCCCGGAGTGGTGGCACAAGTGGTAAGGCATCTGCCTTGCACGTGCTAGCTTAGGACGGACCATAGTTTGATCCCTTGGCGTCTCCTATGGTCCCCCAAGTCAGGAGTGATTTCTGAGTACATAGCCAGGAGTAAACACCGAGCATCACCGCATGTGGCCCAAAAACCAAAACCAAAAAATAAATAAATAAATAAATAA
>PVKC010040928.1:0-12236 GCA_004027635.1 Crocidura indochinensis | reverse complement strand
GCTCCATGCTCAGAAATTGCTCCTGGCAGGCACGGGGGACCATATGGGGCACCGGAATTCGAACCGATGACCTTTTGCATGAAAGTCAAATACCTTACCTCGATGCTATCTCATTCTATGAAATATTTAAATAAATGATGAATTTACTTTCATTGAGATTATATTTTGAGAATGTAAAATAATTTAGATGTGGGGCCGGAGTGGTGGCGCAGCAGTAGGGCATTTGCTTTGCATGTGGCTGACTTAGGACGGACCGTGCTTCTATCCCCCAGTGTCCCATAGGGTCCCCAAGCCAGGAGCTATTTCTGAGAGCTTAGCCAGGAGTAACCCCTGAGCATCACCAGGTGTGGCCCCCCCCCAAAAAAAAACCAAAATAATTTAAATGTTATCTATTTAAAGAATTAAATATCTGATAAGCATTAAATTTTAATTTGCATTGATATCTCTGAGAACATAATACAGATACTCTATATTAATATACATACTATTTTATATACTATATTAATATAATATATTAATAGTATTTGATATACTATATTAATATTAACATGATAAAATGTGGGTGTTAATAGTTCAAGATATTTATGATAATTAGCTTTTGATAACCTATGCAAAGCTTTTTCCACTATTTAATGTTAGTATCAATATTATTTTATATTTGAGATTTAAAGGCCATTAAAAATTTTAATTATATGACTAGTAATGATCAACCAGATACTCTACTCTTTCCTTTTACTTCCTTATATTACAAAGTAAAATGCTGAGGAATAAGTAAGAAATGAATTCTATATACTGAGGAATTTACTAAGTTAGTCTAAGAGTAGAATTTAAAAAGTACTGACAAAATAAAATAGAAGGCAACATTATAAAACGTTCAGCTTTGAGTGTTGAAATTCAGTGAAGTAGCCCATTGGTATCATGTCCATTTCTTATTTCTGTGGTTTACTTTGACTTTCTCAAGAAATTTTAGTAATTTGAAATCTATTCATACAAGAGAAATGAGTAAGTTTATATATTGCATACATATGTAATTTGAAGATCTATAAAATAACACTAATATTTCTGTCTAATTTATAAATCCTTTGTTAAGTGTTTCAAGGTTAATTTGTATTCTTAGAGAATATAAGTTACAGGGTAGCAATACAATATTTGTTTTTTCTTTCATCTGTGTCGTCTGTATGTCTCCAAAATAATAAAGTTCACATTGAATTATAGAAACATGTTCAGGGGTCAGGAAGATGGCCTGTAGGGCTGGGATATTTGTGGAAGTCCCAAATTCTATTCCAGCACTAATTTAGGAGCCTTGAACAGGAAGTAGCACACCCCAACACCAAAGAATGTACTCAAAAAATAGAAAAACAAAAAGCTTTGTTTAACAGCAACTTAATAGCTGAAGGCATCCTTATTAAAATTGTGGGTGTATGGGGTTGGATTTATAGCACAGCAGGTATAGCATCTGCCTTGCATGCAGCTGATCCAGATTTGATCCCCAGCATCCCATATGGTCCCCTGAACATGCCAGGAGCAACCGTTGAGCACTGCCATATATGGCTTCAAAATAAATAAAATAAGAATAAATTAATTAAATAAAATTGTGGATTTGGTAATTTAATCTAAATGTAAATCTAGGCCAGAGAGATAGCATGGAGGTAAGGCATTTGCCTTTCATGCAGAAGGTCATTGGTTTGAATCTGGCATCCCATATGGTCCCCTAAGCCTGCCAGGAGCAATTTCTGAGTGTAGAGCCAGGAGTTGAGCACTGCTGGGTGTGACCCAAAAAACAAACAAAAAAAATGTAAAATCTAACATTTACAATGTTATTTTAAAAACTAGCAGCAATACCAACTTTCTATTTTTTTCTCTTTCTTTCCTATTGAATAATCTGAAACTGTTTGTCTTGTCCTAATAGTTAAATTATTCCCAGGTTGCATCTTTGGAAAGACATTAACTAGATTATCATAGTAGGCTTTTATGTTTTTATTCTGAACTAAGTTTTGCCCAATTAATTTTAATTGCCTATATTCAGAATTATCTGTAGAAACTATATCTATAAGAAACTATTTGCTATTTATCCTTTTCTGTTTTGTCTCCTTTTGACTGTATTATAAGATTTCTTTCTTTTGGGTGGGGGTTGGGCTACACCCTTTTGATGCTCCGGGGTTACTCCTGGCTAGTGGTCAGAAATTGCCCCTGGCTTGGGGGGACCATATGGGATGCTGGGGGATCGAACTGCAGTTCTTCCTTGGCTAGCGCTTGAAAGGCAGGCACCTTACCTCTAGCGCCACCTCTCCGGCCCCATAAGATTTCTTAAAGTAAATAACTGCTTGCGATTTCCCTTACAGGAACAAATTACTTAGAAAATAGGAATAAAATAGTGGTAGCTGTTCCCTGCTTTTCTTATTTTGTGCCATTTAAAAACGTTCCTCAGGGGCCAGACCAATAGTACAGTGGGCAAGGTGTTTGCCTTGTATTTGTCTGGACCTGAGTTAGATGCCTGGCATCCTTGATTTCTGAGCTGAGAGCCATGAGTAACCCCTGAACACCACTGGGTATGGCCCTCAAGCTAAAAATAATTTTAAAAATAAAAATCTTTCAAGAGGGACCTGAGTGATAGCATAGCTGATAGAGAGCATTTGCCTTTCACACAGCTAACCTGGGTTCAATCCCCAGCATCCCGTATGGTATCGTGCACTAGTCAGAAGTAATTTCTGAGCGCAGAACCAGGAGTGAACCCTGTGCACTGCAGGCTGTGTCCCCAAAACAAAAACAACCCCCCCCAACCATTCCACAATAAATATGTGCTTATTGTGTTGATGGTTCATGTAGATATATTCTTAAGATTGCTAGTTTAAATGTAGACTGTCAAGCAAATAATATGTATTTTCTACGGCATCAATTAAGATTTGTTGTTTTTATTTTTAAAGGACTAATTTAAAGCACAATTTTAAAAATACAAAATGTGGTTACCCAAAAATCCAGTGTCTGTCTCTTGCATTATTATCTTTGTTTTGTGTTGATTAACATACTACTTAAATTTCTAATAGAAGTTTTAGCAGTCGGATGTTTTCTGTATTAAACATACTGCATAATTTTCAGTTAAATACATTTGCTAAAGTTAATCAAAGTAATATCCTCTGAATATATTCTCTTATTAACCAAACAGCCCTCTTTTTATCTTTTTGAGTAACTGCATGCTCCTAAAGCTCTTTAATTAAATGACCTTACATTTGTCTTGACTGGCTTCTGTTTACAGAAATTGTAAAACAGTTGAATGCTCTGAGCAGCTTAGATGAAGATCAAGATGACTGCATAAAGCAAGCAAATATGCCTTCAGCTAAATCAGCCAGTTCTTCTGAAGGTCTAAGAGCTTTCTTCCTTTCTTCCTGCTTCTGATTGCCTGTATTTACTGTGACCTGCTGCCTCTTGACTTCTGTCTGTATTTAACTGTCAGTTTTGTCTTGTGCTTTTTCTTGAATGTTTTCTTTGGTAATTTGTAGTACACCAACAGGAAACTACAGAACAGAATCCATCCCTGTTAGCAAAGCTTTTATGAAGATCCTTGATAGGTAGTAATTTTTAAGCATTTTAGTAAATAATAATCGGTCATATAACTTAACAAACTTCTTGAACTAGCTTTATATTATAATTAAATAGGTAAAATATTGCTTATATTAAACACATTGAGATTATTCTAGGTGTTAAAGATGTTTTTTAAGCTATGAGCACTGTTTAGGGGGTTAAATTAATTTCAGATTAAGATTCCTAAATTTATTATCAAATAATATTTTAATTAATTTACGTGTTTGCTTTGTTTGGTTGTTGAAATTTTTGGTGTGCTACAAAATACGTGAATGGCCATTGATAAAATACTTTATCTTATTATTTGCAGGTATTATTAATGATCTTTATGTAATTTGAAATGTTTTCTGAATGATCAATAATTGTACTTAACTATAACATTTATGTTTATTTTCAGAACTTATCAATAAACTTAACTTTTTAGATGAAGCAGAAAAGGACTTGGCCACTGTGAATTTAAATCCATTTGGTGATCCTGATGCAGCAGAATTAAATCCATTTGGAGATCCAGACACAGAAGGTAACATTTTTTTTTCTGTCCTTAAAACATTTTATACAATTAGGGGCCGGAATGATAGCACAGCAGGTAGGGTGTTTGTCTGGCACATGGCCCACCTAGTACTACTGACCTGCGTTCAATCACCAGCATCCCATCTGGTCCCTGAGTCTGCCAGGAGTGATTTCTGAGTACAGAGTCAGGAGTAACCCCTGAGCAGCACCAGGTGTAGCCCACCCCCCAAAATAAATTAATAAATGACTCATATAATTAGAGGCTGGAGTGATAGTACAGCAACTAGGGCATTTGTCTTGCATATGGATGACCCCATTTTGATCTCCATTATCCTTTATGTTCCATTAAGTCTGGCCAAGCATGATCCCTGAGCTCAGAGCCAGGAGTAAGTTCTGAGTACTGCTGGGTGTGATCCCCCAACAAATAAAATAGATAATAATATTTTTAAATATTATATAATCAAATTATCTTGAACTCTAATCACTAGAAAAAGTAAAAAAACAAAACAAAACCGGAGAGAGTACAGAAGTAAGGTGCTTGCCTTGCATGCAGTTAGACTGGTTCCTTCCCCGTCATCTTAATGGATCCCTGAACTCCACCAGGAGTGGTCCCTGAGCATAGAGCCAGGAATAACTCCTGAGCACCACCAAGTAGCCCCAAAACAAACAAAACACTTCATTAAAAGCTAGATTGCCTGCCCAGAGGTCTGGACACATGCTTTATATATGAGGTTCAGGTTCTTCCCCAGAGCGCCACACATCTCTTCAGCATGGAGCTGTGATGAGCAATTCCTTCTCCCAAATACTGCCAGGTATGGCCTCTCTCCCCTGCCGATAAATTCCCTAAAGCTAATTTAAAAGGTTTTCTTATATGATAGTATAGTTAGTGCTATGGCATTTAATTAGCAATTCTGAGTGACTTTCACTGAATTGATGTTTAAGGAATAAAAGACTTGTTTGGTTTTTTTTTGTTTTTTATTTTGTTTTGTTTTGTTTTTGGACCATACCCAGTGACGCTCAGGGGTTACTCCTGGCTATGCACTCAGAAGTCGCTCCTGGCTTGGGGGACCATATGGGAAACCGGGGGATCGAACCGCGGTCCGTCCTAGGCTAGCGCACGCAAGGCAGGCACCTTACCTCCAGCGCCACCGCCCGGCCCCTAAAAGACTTATTTGGCTAGTTATGGATTATTTATTATGTCAGCTTAGTCAAAAAGACAACAAAATTCTGATGTTAGTAATGACTAGCATTTTACATAGCTGGCAGTTGGTGATGATACCTCATTAGTTTGAGCCACCCTGTTGGGTCAGGTTGTGGGAGCTAGTGATGGGATATTGAGATGATGAGATATTGAGAGTGGCTGCTGCATTATTGTACTCTGGTCTCACACTCAGAGAGCCTGGTGAGAGCACCTTCACTTCATATCTCTGGCCAGGAAGTCCAGTTAGAGTGAAAGTAAGTGAAATACAGCAGAAAGACAAAGAACTACTGCTATCACATATATATTCTTTATATACATACATACATACATACATACATACATACATACATACATATATATATATATTCATCTTTTAGCTATAACTTCTTGAACTATAGGCCAAGGCCCCAATATGGTGGGCTACCCCAGTGGTGTTCAGGACTTACTCCTAGTTCTTTGTTCAGGAATCACTCCTGGCAATGGTCAGGGGACCACATGCCATGTTGGAGATCACATTGAGGTCAGCCAAGTGCAAGGCATTGTATTATCTCCCTTGTATTATATCTTCAGTCCTTCTGCAACTTTAAAAAATGTTTAAAATAAATTGCATTGTCTATTGGTAAATATTTTATTTGTATACCTCTTTTATATACCTTTGTACTGGGATCTCTCAAAAAATCTCTTGAGCAAAAAGGAATTGTGGTGTATAAAAGGTATAAAAGTGTAAAAAGTATAAAAAGTTATAAAAAAGCCCTGTTTTAGATTGATTTTTTTTTTTTTTTGCTGTTGTTTTGTTTTTATGGTCCACACCCAGCGTGCTCAGGGTTTACTCTTACCTCTGCCTCAGGATCACTCCTGGTGGGCTCTAAGGGCCATATGGGATGTTGGGGACTAAATCAGGGTCAGCAGTGTTTAGGGCAATTGCTACCTACTCCTCTAGTTCTCCAGTCCTGGATGCTCATACTATTCTTCCTTAACCTGTTGGAATTTTGTTTCTACCTCTTTCAACGAAAATGAGGCTTTGGAGTTTTATTATCCTTGGTGGGGGTGGGGGAAAACCACACCTTGTGGTGCTTAGTTTACTTCTGGTTTTACACTCAGGAATCAATCCTGGTGGAGCTGGAGGGTCCATAAGGGGTTCAGGGGATCAAACCTGAGGCAGCCTTGTGCAAAGCAAATGTCCTACTTGCTATACTGTAGCTTTTACCCAAAAGTTGAAGTTTTAAATTAAAAATTATCTGATTTCAACAAAAATCATTACCCAAAAGGTTTTGAGACATTAGTATTTGATATTTCAATATCAAAATCAAATAAGTATTTTTCTAAGTATATGCATATCTGTGTTTTTGAGTTATTAAAAAAAATAACACGGGGGGGTCAGAGTTATGGCACAAGTGATAGGGCATTTGCTTTGCATGCGCTAACCTAGGACAGACCACAGTTCAATCCATTGATGTGTCCCATGTGGCCCCCCAAGCCAGGAGTGATTTCTGAGCACATAGCCTGAGCGGCACCAGAACAAAAACAAACAAAAAACAAAAAAATCCAAAGAAATACACCATACTGTATTTCTATTTCATAGAGGTTAGGAAAGTTTTATCAACTTATACCTAATAAAGGTGAGAATAAAAATGTGGCAGCCAACATTCTCACTCTCTTTTTATCTTATTTTTGACTACAATAATGAGTATTTAGGGAGTACTCCCAACTCAGGTCTCTCTTGATAGTGCTCTGATGATCATTTGGTGCCAGGATATTAATCTAGAGCTCTTGCATGAAAAATATTTGCTCCAGTTTCTGAGCTCTCTCCACGAACCCAATATCCCTTTTCTCTTTAAATAAAACTCTGAAAGTCTTTGGAGTCAATATTTTATAGAAGTTTGTATTTCTAGAAATAGTACATTTTCTTTTATTGATTAAAATGTTATATACTCAAGTAATAAAAAATATTTGAGAAAAGGGCATTGCAATTGGTTAGAGGTTCTTTTTGCTGCCTTTATTATTTCAGTTCTCAGAATGATCATTATATTTTCAGCTTCTGTGCCCTTTTTAGAAAGTTGTTAAATGTATATTTTAGCTTTTATATGAAATGATGTTACCTTAAACGTCATGCTTGCCAGACCTTTTAGCTTCAAACTTTGTTCTGTAGTTTGAATGCTATTTTTTATTTGCTTGAATCAGTTTCTGCAATCCTCTACCCAAAAGTCAGTATAAAAATATTAAAACTATATTTTGCCCATATATATCCTTTACATTTATTTTTAAAAAACTGAATGAACAAAAATATTGCATATTTCCTTTTACAGAGACAAGAAAATGTTCATTTATATTACTATAAAGCTTATAATGGTTTTAAATTTAAATTCTATTAGGAGGTATAAAAGACAAACAATTGCTGTTTCATCTAGCACAGGCTGTGTTTAAATTCAGATAGTATTTATAATATTGTTAATTCAATTTTTACTTTTTAATGATTTCATCTTGGTGTATAGAATTTCAATTCATAGTTGATACTTGTTAGCTTGATTTTTGGTTTTGTATATATCTTGATATGCTCAGTCCTCGCCTACTCCTTGCTCTGCTATCAGAAATTACTCCTGGCAGTTTCAGGGAAACCATATGGACTCATGTGGACTGTGCCAGGGCCAGTTGTAAGCAAGGCGAAAACCTTGACGCTTGCACTATATATCTCGGTCCTGAAAATATTTATCTTGTCAGCGAGTTCAGTGACCAAATATTAGATTTTTATTATAGATCTTAGTTTTGTCTGAAAATATTAATAAACATAGAAATTAAATAAAAGGATAGTACCAGGGACTGGAGCATTAGCATAGAAGTAGGGTGTTTGTCTTGCACATGGCAGATTCAGGACAGACCCTGGTTCAATCACCAGTATCGAATATGTCCCTCAGGCCTATCAGAAATAACCCCTGAGTGCTGCTGGGTGTGACCCAAAAAAGGATAGTACCAAGCTATTTATGTATTTCAAGAGAATGTGTTATTGTTAATGCTTTTGTGTTGGGTCAGAGTTTTATTATAATTGTCTTTATTTTCAAAATAAGTGTGAAATAAAATCTAGAAGAATTTGGTATGCCTCTGAGTTTCTTGGTATGATCTTAATGTAATAGGCAATTTTTTAAATGTGTTTTGAGCTGCATCAGATGCCCAGGGACTGCTCCTGTTTACATTCTTGCTCTTGGTCATGGCCAGTGGATCATGTAGTGCCAGGGATTGAATTCAGGCCTTCGGCATGCAAAGCATTGCTTCAACCTGTTGGCTTTTTTTCCTACAATAATTTGTTTTTGACCTAAAGATTCTTATTATTCTATTGTACTATTAGAGTTTTGAATGGATCTGAGTTATTTTGCAAAAAAAATACAAAATATCAAACACCTCAAGCTAAAAGTCCTAAGGGTTTCAGGTTTAAAGAGAAAAACTAGATTTTTAACAACATTGTGAAAACAAATCCAGTGATTTTTTTTTTTTTGGTGGGGGGAGTATATATTTGATGGATTAGATTCCTTTGTTCTGTTTATGTAATTACTCAAGACCATTTAAAAGTTTACTTAAATATAATAAAGTTTATTATATATTATAGTTGTTTTAAGATCAGAAACTCTGCCTTTGTTCAGTCACCTTTTCCCTCCATACCCAACAATGCACAACAATACCTAACAACCCACACTGGTTGTTTTCATATCCAGTGTGGAAATCAAACTTAGTATTCTAACATACAAAGCAAGCACTTTGAGCTTTCTACTTAACCCAAGCCACTTTTATTATAAACCATTTTTATTAGATCAACATTAATATAACACAGTTATTAGGTAAATTTGTTGTGCAGATATAGTGGAATAAAGTTAGTAAATATAGTCACATATTTAATATATCCAAATTTAGCATACTTTTAGAGATTGCAAGGGTATTAACAATCTAAATATTGCCATTTGGTGGAGTACTGTTCTTGACAAAGTAGGTAAAAATCCTATCTATTATATGTCTCAACTTCTTTTAAGACACATTATTGCTTTGCCCAATCCCTAGAATATGTTAATTCAAGGGTTATTAATTTTGGAAATACTGTACAAATAAATTTATATTAGCTAACATTAATTTGTTTGTAATTCATCTTTTGCTATTGTTTATAGAACCAATCACTGATACTGCTTCACTTAAAAAAGCAGAAGAACACTTTTATAATAACAGCTACAATCCCTATAAAGAGGTACAGACTGCACAGTATTTGAACCCATTTGATGAGCCAGATACCTTTGTAAGCCTAAAAGATTCTCCTCCCCAATCAACCAAAAGAAAAAACGTAAGACCTGTGGATATGAGCAAGTACCTCTATGCTGATACTTCTAAAACTGAAGAGTTGGATGAGTAAGTACATTTATTTTTATACAATTTAGGTTACTCTGTATTAACTAAAGAGATCCTTCTCATATATCTTTATATATGGATAAAAAGAGGCCTGCTTTTTATGTTAAGTGGTTGTTTTAAAAAACAGTATCTCATACCTATTCAATTTTTTACTGTCTTGGCCCTATTCTCTTCATGTTTTGTATAATTGTGCACCTTGACCTAACAAATGGAAAATACATTCCGGGGGGCTGGAGAGATAGCACAGCAGTGTTTGCGTTGCAAGCAGCTGATCTAGGACCTAAGGTGTTTGGTTCGAATCCTGGCGTCCCATATGGTCCCCAGTGCCTGCCAGGAGCTATTTCTAAGCAGATAGCCAGGAGTAACCCCTGAGCACTGCTGGGCGTGGCCCCAAAACAAAACAAAACAAAAATACATTCCTGGACACTAATTAGAATTTTGTTTTCCCACAACAGTTATATTTAATACTTCTATTGTATTATAGGCTTAATCTGGGAACCTAGTAATGATTTATAATATTAATATTAAGAGCTGACTTATTCAGGGGCTGGAGTGATTGCACAAGTGGTAGGGCATTTGCCTTGGATGTTCTAACCTAGGACAGATCACAGTTCGATCCCCCAGCATCCCATATGTCCCCCCAAGTCCCCCCAAAAAGATGACTTATTCAAAAGTCAAACAACAAATTATTATGTTTATAAATCAGGGTGGTACTACATTTGAATTACTATTCTTATCTAAATAAGAGATTTATTGACTACAGCTACAGTATAGTCATTGTGATCAGAATTCCTATTTTCCTCAAATCTGGAATGGGGATGAGGCTGTATTTCCTATTGTAGTCTGGAGCTGAACACTGAGCACCTCTGTGGCCCTGAGCATTTAAACACATAACAAATCTTTGACTTCCAGCCATAATGGAATTGGCATGGCTCGGCATATTGCATTTTGCTTTGAGAAGCCCCCAAAAATGTATGAAATAAATGACACAAAGATATTCAGACATTGGATACAAATATCACTAGACAGTGTTTTTTGAGATAACAGAAACAAGGCATGACAGCTCTATGATTTTCCAAGCTTGATTTGTAGAAGTTAATTTCTAATTATAGTTTTGTGAGAGAGAGCCCAAGTATCCCAGTAATCACACTGTTGATATAAGCCAGATCTAAAATAGATACAGAAATGCAAAATACCAAAGTATCAAAAGTTTGAAAAAGAACAGTGTTGTATGATTTATACACTAACTAATTTGGAACTTTTTAGTCAAGATATTGTGTTATTGACTTCAGGATAAATGTAGAGGTAAAGGCAGGGAAATAATAAAGTCAGAAATATATCTGCCCATTAATACCATTTAATTTTGATAAAACTAGGTTAACAGGATAATTTTTATAACAGATATTACTAGAAGAATTAGGTGTCAACTTCCCCCTCAAAATGTAACCCTTACCTTATGCCATATACAAAATTTAGCCAAAAGAAGATCATGTATATAAAAATAAAAACTAAAGTTTTTAAACTTTATGTAGAAAATACGAATATCTTAGTGACTTCAGATGAGAAAACCCTTTTCTTTTTCTTTTTTGTGGGGCAGAGCATACATAAAAAGAAGTGCTCCTAGTGGTGCTCAGGGGACAGGATCAGCTGCATGTAAAGCAAGTGACCTAATCTGGTATCATTATCTAGCCCCAGAGAAATATTATTTAAATATGATACAGAATCCACAAAAAAAATCAAAGTACATTAAAAAATTAATTAGATTTTATCTAAATTAACAAAATCATATTTTCATATAGAGGCCCAGAATTTGGTTCCCTTTTGGGAGATCAACCAGTTGAACCAGTGGCTTAATGTCAGAATCCAGGAATGTGGTGCTGGTAGGTCCTATGGTGCCAGAAATAATCCAGACCCTACTAGCTCACAATGCCTCCATTCACACGTCATCATTCTGGTGAGATTGGGGGAATGTCTAGAGCTGCATTGCAGTAAATTGGGGACCAGATGCTACCAAAGTTCAGATCTAAATCAGGTGCTTGCCAGGTATATGTCCTATTTACTGTTCTATCTCCTGGCCCCAAAACAGTGATATTTTTTGTAAGATGAATGTGAGCAGATATTTCACAGTATATAAAAATGACCAGTGTCTTTAGGAAATGTAAATTAGGGGCCAAGAAGTCAAGCATTGCTTTTGTAAAGGTGTCTATAGCAACTGGTTCCATATATGGTTCCCTGAGCACCACCAGGTGTCACTCCTGAGCACAGAGCAAAATAACCCCTAACCACCTCTCAGCCCTGAGCCATACCTTCCTACCTCACTCCCCCCAAAAAAAATTTAAATTAAAACTAAATAAAATACCAGTATATTCACCTGACTTGCTAATATTTTAGAAGATACCAAAATGCTATCAGGAATGTGAAGTCACTAAAACTTCTATAGAGCTCTTAAGAGTTATAAATTTCTATTTATAGAATGACCATTTTAGAAAAACATAGCAGTTTCTTTTATTTTTTTTTAAAAACTTCATATTTTGGGGTTTTTTTTTTTTTTTTTTTTTTTTTT
>PVKC010040927.1:0-12209 GCA_004027635.1 Crocidura indochinensis | reverse complement strand
CACACACACACACACACACACACACACACACCCCTCAACCTACTTCCAGTTCCAACTCAATCCCACCCCAGTCCCATTTCAGCTGGTGCCTGGTGACAGCCCCACCCCAGAACCTTCTCATTCCTGCGTCACCAAGTACCCCAGTAACTCAGAGACCTAGGAGAGAGAAGTGGAGCAAAGCGGCAGTAGGGGGACGGGTGAGAGTTCCTAGGAGGGTACTGAGATTTATTTCCCCAAATTTTTCCACATTTTTTTTCCATTCTCAGCAAATGAAAGGCAGAACAGATGACAACAATTTTCCAGCTGCTGAACAATAAGGTGGAAATCTTTTTTTCCTCTCTCTCTCTCCCCCTCCTTCCTCCCGATGGGCAGTATCAAGGGGCCAGGACACTTCCTTGGCTTCAAAAGAAAAGGGGGAAAAACCCCACAAGTCCCTGTATTTCCCAGCTGTGACCAGAGTGGCAGAATACAGGGTCCGGGTTGTCATCCAGGCTAGTCTCTGGGTATCACCAGGGCTAGCCTCCAGGAGGGGACAAGGGCCCCAAAGTGGGCGTCTCCCTGCAAAGCCTGGGATTCTGGCCCAGCCACTTGGACAGTTCTCGAGGCCTGCCGCTGAGGGGGGCAGTGTGGGTGTCTGGCTTGGGAGACTCATGTGGAGATGCCTCCAATTCACTGGCTATTGCAACCGGTTAGCAACCCTCCCATGAGTATCAGGAAGGGCAGAAAGTGCCAGCAAAGTCCATTTTCACTGCCAAACATACACACACAGTGAAGATTCCACCCAAAACACACACACACTCACACACACACACACTGCACCAGTCCCTAGGTTTAGTCTGTGTACCCCACATCCCCTAAATAGCAAAAATCCCCCATTAAAGGCAGATGCCAAACCCCAGCCCTTCTATGCATGTGGTCCAGCTATGTCAAAGAGCCATGCCAATGGGGGTATCAGAGACTGGCATCTTTTTTATGAGGAGGTCCTATTAGCCTATAACCTCACGGTACTGCAACAGCCCCCACCCCCCACTGCTTCCCCAGCAGTTTCATTAGTGCTTCTCTGGACACCCCCGACCCACTCTCCACTGCCAGTCCCTCTGTAGCAAAGTCAGGTGGAAAGATTGGAAGAAACACAGGACTGGGGCTGAGAGCACAAAGGGAGTCAGCATTTCAGCTTAACGGTACCTTCATTCAACAGATGAGCAGATGGGGTCAGGGCCTGCCCAGAGTCACAGAAGCTAGTAGGAATTTGGACAGGGAAAATAAGTTCTATGCCTGGCACATGTGAGTCCACAAGATCAATCCCTACCACCTTCCCACATGTAGAATGAGCAACAACCACTGCAGTGTTTGCTCCGGCCGGAGAGAAGTCAGCAGACCAACAAAAGCACGGTTGGGCCAGAAACAGCTCAACAGGCTGAGCACAAACTTTGCTTGCAGGAGACCCAGTTCTATTCCCAGAACCTCATGGTCACCCCACAAGCACCACCTAAAGTGATCCCTGAGAGCTAGAAGAACCTCTGAGCACTTCCAGGTGTGACCTAAAAAAATTAGGAGTGCAATCTCATCATCACAACAACACAAAAGTGAAGTAAATTCCCAACCAGATTGAAAGATGAAAGAATAGTCTTTGTCTTTAAAGGCATCTGGTGGGGCTGGAGCAATACAGTGGGCAGGGTGTTTGCTTTGCACATTCGATCCCTGCCAGAGTTCGATCCCTGGCATCCTACATGGTCCCCTGAGCCTGCAGGAGTGAGTCCTGAGTGCAGAGCCAAGAGTAACCTTTAAGTACTTCCAGGTTTGGCTCCAAAACTAAAAATAAATAAATAAAGGCATCTGGATATCCTATGCAGTGTCCAAAGATAATCTAAAGTGGAGGATTAGGGGGGGAGCAGAGACCTTTTGGAGCCCTTCGAAGATTCAATACTCTGAGACACCCCCCCACACCCATTTGCCACATGAAGAGATGCTATAATAGCTGGACCAGTAAGGAATTTTGCTGCTACAATCAGGGCATGGTTGTGCTTCAACAATCACAGGGCATGTAAGTATCCCAGACCCATCCCACCAGCCTCACGTTCTCCATGAGACTAGCAGAAAGGAAGCTTCCCTCCATGCAGATCTGGGGTATGGCAGCAGAGAGCACCATCCAGGCCCCCAAAAAGAGACTCTGCCCATTGTCCAGGGTAGGGCTGAGTCACAGAAGAATGTTGACACTTACAGGTCAAACATGAGGAAGTGCAGCCATCAGGGAGCAAATCCACTGCTGAGCTCCATTCCCCAAGTGTGGGCTGGCAAGTGAGAGGGCACAAGTTTGATCCCCATCATTTCCCCACATGGACGGAGCATGGTTCCTTCTGCTCCTGTTCTCACAGCTGGGAGCCAGAATGGGCAAGGGCACTGCCACCCCCAAGGCTTTCTCCAGGCTTTAGGGAACTTTGCCTTCAGTCTCCTTTTCTATCCCTTCCTGTAAAGTTCTTTCTTCTCATGTGCCAATATGAAACTTTCCAAAACTGGCTAATGCCTTTTCCTCTTTTCTTCTTTCTTCCTCTCTCTCTTTCCCTTTTTGCTTTGGACCCACATCCAATAGTGTTAGGGGCATTCCTCTCAGTGTAGTGCTGGGGGAACACTGCAGTTATAGGGGATCAAGTAAAGGGCAGGCTCCCAAGATCCTTTTCTTTTCTTTCTTCTTTTTTTTGGGGGGGGGGATTGGGTCACACCCGGCAGCACACAGGGGTTACTCCTGGCTCTACGCTCAGAAATTGCTCCTGGCAGACTCGGGGGACCATCTGGGATGCGGGGATTCGAACCACCGTCTCTCTGCATACAAGGCAAATGTCTTACCTCCATGCTAGCTCTCCGGCCCTGAGATCCTTTTCTTAAAGAACAGAATGGATGAGTATATGGGCTGTACTTCAGGGATGTCCTCACTGGCTTCCATCACAGTCTGCAAGGCTGAGATCACTAGGCCCATTACCCAAAAACAAAGGCTGACAATCAGGACCGCACTGGGTTTGTGTTCATGCTGCCCACCTGACTCCATGCTCAAGTGTCCTCTGTTGTTGGGGGGAGGAGGCAATGGGGGAGCAGGGAACAGACTGTGGAGCTTGAAAAATCAGAAGTGTGTGGAGACAGTGAGAATCGGGCTTGGTTTAGAAAGTTGTTCCCACCCCCATACCCAGCTCAGGAATTTCCAGAAACTTACAGGGAAAAGTCTCTGTGCTGGTTCACACTCTGAATCTGTCTCTGCATTATTTTTTATATTTTTCTTCATCTCTGAATTTTAGGCCAATCCCAAAGAGCCCCATTAAGCAGCATACATAAGTGCAATTGATCAAACGAGGCATGTAGGCTTATTTGTTCCCATTTTTAGGAGGTATTTGGTCCACACCTGGCAGTTCTGGGCACAGGCCTACTCTGCTCAGGGTTCATTCCTAGCCAGCGGTACTTGAGAAGAGAACCCAGGGCCTCACATGCGCCAGGTAGATGCTTTATACCGATCCATGGCATGACTAGAACCTTACAATCATAGCCATATGGTGACAGTGGGATGTGCAGTTGGGAAAGTTATCCCTATGGTTCTGTGCATGGGTGGTGGGTGGATCAGAAAGTCTCAGTGGTTTTAGGCGTTGCAGGAGGGGATGCATCAGACAAAATTAGCAGTCTTTGCCATAAGCCATGACCCATGTAGTTTGCTGAGCAGTCAGGATTGACTTTGCTCCTCTCAGGGGGGATTCGCCTTGTGTGCAAAAGGACAAAAAGAGGCTGGTGTGGCCAGGAGGCCACTTATGTGCTAATATAAGTCCAAAGTTATGCATCTTTTGTTGCACTGACAGTTGCATTGACCTCCATGACATTTGAGGCAGGAGCCTGGGTTCACTTTCAGGGTCTCTTGTTCATCCCTGGGTCCCACCCAAAGTGGCTGCCTGGTTCCTGAAGGTTCTCAAGCAAAGCAACAAAGGGATGAGGTAGTGGGGGAGGACAAGGGGAAAGCAGAAAAGCAAAGAGGAGGAGGGAAGATCTGAGATGCTTTGCACTTTCATATCAAAATCTGATCTCACTGCCCCTGGAGAAGAACAAACATCAAAGAACACTTTGCTACTAACCTTTTATTTTTAAAGCAATCAAAGCAGCCCAAAGTGCAAATCTCTGAAGATTTCCTATAGCCAGGACCCTAACAGGCCACGAGGTGCAAAGCTTTAAGGGGAGGGGCAGAAGAGAACTCAGCAGTGTCTGGCTCCAAGTTCTGAAGCCACTTCCCAGAACAAGGGAGCCTCTGCCCCCAGCCTGGGAGGCAGGGAGAAGAGAGCAGGAGATCTTCCCTCTTGGCAGGGCCTCCTCAAGGGTGAGAGAGGCCTGGAGCACAAATTATGCTCAAGAGGAGAAAGAGAGGCGCCAGAGCAAGGGGAACCTGGGAAAGTGTGGGTTCCTCTTGCACATCTATGACCTGCAGCAGCCTGATCTCAACAAATCAGAAATTACTTTGTGTCATCCATGTCCACACCCCCATGGTCAGGTCCCACCTTGACAGATTCACAGGGTGCAAGGATTCTCTCCTCCTCAAGAAAATGCAACCCTGTAGGCAAGAGAGCACTTGAGTAAGGTGCTTACCTTGCGGGGTTCAATCTCATATGGTCCCCTGTGCACAGCCAGGTGTGGGCCCAAAACACAAGAAAATGCAGCCCTGCATCCCCCAGCTCCTCATCTACCAGCTAGAGCCTAGGAGCCTAGGGGCCAAAGGTCTAGAGAAGGAAGAAGCGGTCCTGGTGAGCTATGGTTTACTCTGTACAGTGGGAAAGCACTGGATTCCTGGGTGGCCCTGGGCACTCACAGATTATGCTAAGAGCAGATACTCAATCAGACATCATCTGGATCTCAGAGGCCTCTGTGGGTCCAATTCCCCACCTCCTCGAAAGTCCATCTAAACTCTGGCTCCAGACTCCAGTATGGCCCAGGCTATTTCTGCAGCAGCCACAGAGTCAAAAGGGGCTAGGGCAGATTTAGTGGCTTATGGGAAGTCTCAATACCTCTGCCAGACTGCAGAGATCCAAAGGCTGTGCAAGGCAAGAAAGAGGTTGAACTAATTCCTACTGTGAGATGCCAAAGCCCCAGCCCCCAAGGTGAGCTGACCCAGCAGGCAGCAGCTTGGAGCACAGAGCAGAACTAGCAACAACTTCCACCTCCCAAATCTCACCATGGGCACTGAAGGGGCCGAGTTGCCAATTTGGCTGATGGGACTTCAGGCTCCCAGAGCTAGTTCGTTCACCCTGCTTCTTGCCCTCCAGGGTCCTCCAGAGGGGTTGAAAGGCTAAGGGGAGGCTGCATGCACAGTCCTTTTCCTTTACCACTCAAGCCCTCTGTTCTCAGGGTTCTTAAATCCCAAGCCCCACTCATGTCCACTGTCATGAGACAGAAAGATGGGTCCACAGGTATCTGTCCTTCACTGGCAGCACTCAGCCTCTCTGTTTCTTAATCTGTGAAATAGGAACAAGAGTAACCAGCTCGTGGGAGGGCCATGAGGCATGAAGAAAATTATGCCCAGCCACATATGGAAGGCAGAAGTGGAAGAGATCCTAATCCTAATCCAATGCCTAAATGGGTATATCCATCAATACAAACTCTGCCAACCTTTTGGCACTATCAAAATCATTCATGCATATATTCTCCCACTGAGCTAGAAATCTCTGGAATGATCATCTTGCACAAATAAAAATGGTTCATGCACTTTTTTTATTCATGTAGCATTATTCATGCAGCATTTCTGAGGACACAAAAGGCTGGACATATGGTCCAGAAAAAGAGCTTGATCTCCAGCACCGCAGAGTCCCCTGAGCCCTACCAGAAGCAATCCAAGCCCCACCAGTTAGGGCCCCCAATAAAGAAAGACTGGAGCCAACCTCTAAGTCCACATGACTTAAGTACTTTTGGATAAAATATTAATTAAGCAGACAGTAGAGATGCAGAGTGGAATGCTATGCAGCTGAAAAAAATGGAAAGAACCATTTTGGTACCTCAATGGAAGACACTAACATGTCACTCAAAGCAGAAGCCCAGGTACATGCCCCAACCTTCAGTGGCCTCATACCACTTGGGATCTTACAGTCTCCACTACGAACCCCTTTACTGTCTCCCAAGCAGCTGCCTCAGGGCCTTTGCATTTGTTGCTCCTGCTGCCTTTCAAGGTGCTCTTTTCTGTTCAGGTTCTGCTAATCCCCCTCAGGAGTTAGCTGACAAAGAATATTTCCTTTGTCCTGTGTCCTCTCCTTGGGACTTCCCTGCATTAATTAATAAAAGCCAAAAGATTTTTCTTAAGGGAGAAGTACTCAGGGGTTACTCCTGACTGCACTCAGAAGTTGCTCCTGGCAGACTTGGAGGACCATATGTCCCAGGTCAGCAGTGTGCAAGGCACATGCCTTAATGCTGTGCTATCACTTCAGCCCAGGATTTCTTGTTTTGAGATGGTGAGAGTTGGTATCTGGGGATCATGGTGTGTCCAGCTTAGTGCACTTGTCTACAGGTCAGGCTAGAGAGGGAGAAGGGGGGTTGCTGGGGCACAGACGGCACGCTCTCCTTTCTGCATCCAGATGGATATTTGAGCACTACACGAGGGCAGCCAGTGCTGGCCGGCTGCTGGCCAAGAGCTTGGCTGAGCCGCCCGTCCCGATGGCAGATTACCGCAAATCAAAGGCGCATTGACTCGGGGCCGGATCAGTTTCCTGAGTGTCCCGGGAGCAGACGAGGTTTTGCAGGCTGCCAGCTGCAGCTGGCCTGGCTGGTGGGGCCAGCAAAGGGTCTGACGGCATTGGCACAAGCCTGGTGGCATAGCTACATGGAATGATGAGTGGGGGTCTGGTATTCACCACCAACTGACTAGTTTCAGAACATTCTAGCTAGCCTGAAAACATACCTCTGGGACCCCAATCTCTTCTCTCTCTGCAGATTTTCCCATACTCCCACCAAGATTTTCCTTCCTTGCCTCTACCCAGGGCACCCAGCGTAATTCCTATCCCCCCTGCCCTGTGGAAGACCTTTCAGCATTCTCCCCTATCCCTCACCCTCAACATAAACCCTCAGGTCCACAATACAATAACTGGGTCAGTGCTGGACCCCAGACTCAGTTGCAACCCCTATGCTTACCCTCCCCTCTCTGACTGACAGGAAAAAGGCAGCAATTCTGGAATCTGGGGAGCAGTTTTGCAAATTCTCTGGGGCCGCCTGCAATCTGGCACCCCCTTGTCCTGGTTTCTCACCCAAAAGCAAGGACGAGAACCCAACATAGGGTAGCTCACCAGGGGCCCATTTGCTCTCCCAGACGTGGTCTGGGATTTCTTCTTTCCCCACACCCCATGTCCTGACAGCCTCACTCACAACCCACATACCACCTCGTACCTCCACTCTTCTCTTCTTCCTGCCTGGTTCCACAAGATAAAGGGAAATTGGGAAGGGGTGTCAGCAGGGAGGCCGTCAGAAACAGGACCCCCTGAGCTTTGGAACTTCTCAGCCTCGGCCTGTCAGCCAAGAACTCAAACTCAAACTCCCTCTCTGTGAAAGAATATGCCAGGCAGGAGCAGACAGCAATGCCCCTGCTGGAAAGAGATCTGAGCAAGCAGCATAAAGCTCTGCAGGCTACAGATGTCTGGTCTCTAGGACCAAGAACATCAAAATGATCAGAGGGACTCTGGGGCACAAGGCCATACCCACTCACTCCAAACTCATCTCAGACAAAATCCCCAATTTCTTCTCTCTCCCTCCTCTCTTTCTACCTCCCTGCCTCAATTTCTCCTCTCTCCTCTCTTTTCTCTATGTCTCTCTCTAAGGGTAGTCAGTCTGTCTCTCTGTCTCTCTCTCTCTAGGGGTAGTCAGTCTGTCAGTCTCTCCATCTCTCTGTCTCTCTCTCTCTCTCTCTCTCTCTCTCTAAGGGTAATCTGTCTTTGTCTCTGCCTCTGTCTCTCTCTAAGGGTAGTCAGTCTATCTCTCCATCTCTCTGTCTCTCAGGATAGTCAGTCTGTCTGTCTCTCGAAAGGTAGTCAGTCTGTCTCTCCATATCTCTGTCTCTCTCTCTCTCTTAAGGGTAATCAATCTGTCTCTGTCTCTCTCTCGAAGGGTAGTCAGTCTGTCTCTCCATTTCTGTCTCTCTCTCTCTCAGAGTAGTCAGTCTGTCTCTGTCTCTCTCTCTCTCTCTCTCTCTCTCTCTCTCTCTCTCTCTAAGGGTAGTCAGTCTGTGTCTCTTTATCTTTGTCTCTAAGGGTAGTCAATCTGTCTCTGTCTCTGTCTCTTTCTCCACCTGTCTCTCCCCCTCCCTCTTCTCTCCTCTCTGTCTCTGGTCTGTCTCTCTCCTCTGTTTCCGCTCTATAAAAATGGGAGCACTAGTCATAGGAATAGTTTAGGAGGGAATGATGGCTCTCTGCTGGGAAGTGAAACGAAGGTCACCTTTCCGAAGCCAGGAAGAAGGTCAGCACACAGCTTGCTGCAATGACTGACATCAGGAATGCACTGAGGATTAGGGAAATGTCCCAGGAGCAACTGAGTGTTTGGCCCAACAAAGCACAGGTTCCCTCCCACACAGCAAGAGCCTAGTCTCCTGAGCAATAAGCCAGGAGTAGCCCCTGTGCTCTGCCAGGTGTTCACAAAGCAACAACAACAACAAAACCATTTGGGAAAAAAAAATCAAGTATAGATACAACAATACAGAAAATACTAAAGGGAAAGTGCCACATGAGACCTCATTGATGTAGAAAATAGAGTAAATTCAATCTGGGCAGGGAAGAGGAAAGTAAACTAACAGGGATAAGACTACTTTAGAGACTGATGAAAAACTAGTGAAGTCAGTGCTAAGTGAGAGGATGATGGTGACTATACAATCCTAAGTACCTGAAAACCCCTTGAGTTATACTTCAAACGGGTAAAGCTATGGTTTTAAATTGACCCATTATGCTACATTAAATTCTCCATTAACAGGCATTGGATTACACCAATTTATCATTTCATTATATTTTATTGGGGGAAATAACATATTAGCTGCTAATCTTTTCTAAAGGGATGACTGCAAACTGGGGGGTCCAAATCTGTACCTCAAATATTTTCCACAGCAACGGAGCAAAAGGACTAGAAGTGGGAGTTGGTCTCTATTTGTTGCACAAGCCATCTGCCGGGGCAGAAATTGCAGCTAAGGGAGCCAGGGCAGAGACAGGGCAGGGAGCAAGGCCTCTGTCTCCAGTGCAACTGACAAACCAGGAGCAGAGAGGGGACTCCTGTCCCAAAGACTAAGGGCTCCTGGGCCTTGAGAAAGAGAGCCAGCCTGAGGCTGCCTCAGACCAAGCCCAAGAGTGCCCCCTGCAGGGTGAACCCTGCTCAGCAGGAAAGGGCTTTATCTGAGCTCTCCAGTCACCCTCAGAAGGAGATGTTTATGGACTGCTGGAGAAGGGAGGGAGTCCCAAAAATATCCATAACAATGCTGCAGAAGAGAAACAGTCAGTATTGGAAGCTTCCAGAGCATTCTAGCACTTGGAGGGCTGTCAGGAAGTCAGAAATATTCTGGTCCAGCAGTTCTTTCTTCTTTTCTCATAGGTCCAGAACATACACCCCCCCACCCAGACACACATACCTGTTAAATAGTAGGAACTGATGAAGGAGGGGGTAACCAGATCTGGAGGTAGGGAACCAACTCACTAGCGCTGGGCCTATTCACCAGAGGTTTTGATTGCCTGAAAGGAAGCAGGGCTGGCAAGGGGCTCACCTCTTGTCACTGGGAACAGAGTAGATAAATGAGGCAGCACAGAACTCCATCCTGTAAGCACTGCTCCTTCAGCCCTGCAGCCATCAGTAGGCAGCCAAGAGTCATCAGGATAGGGAGAGTACCCATAGGCAAGTCAACTAGGCACCTGTCATTGTCATTAGCACCATCATGCTTCCAGAATTGCAAGTCCCCTTTGGGGGTCATATGTTTCCATTCACATATAAGGAAACAGACTGGAAGTGAGTGTCAAACCATGCAGAAGTGAAGTCACTACAAATCTCCTGACTTCCAAACATTAGGGATCCCAGAACATAGCCAAATGGCAAAAATAATGTAGGCTTTTTCTTTCAGAAAGAGGCCTGGAACCAAAGAAAGTTAGCACAGGATGTAGGGTGCTTGCCTTACATGCATGATCCCAGTTCGGTCTCCAGCTCGGTTTCCTGAGTACCTCTAAGGATCAGGGCTTAGGACAAACCACTAGGTGTGGCACCCTACTATTCCCGACTTAAAAATAAAGAAGAGAGAGCTGCAAGAAGATGAGTGATTAAAGAAATGATGGTAGGGGCCCGGGAGATAGCATGGAGGTAAGGCGTTTGCCTTTCATGCAAAAGGTCATCGGTTCGAATCCCGGTGCCCCATATGGTCCCCCGTGCCTGCCAGGAGCAATTTCTGAGCATGGAGCCAGGAGTAACCCCTGAGCACTGGCGGGTATGACCCAAAAATCAAAAAAAAAAAAAAAAGAAATGATGGTACATCTACACAATGGAATACTATGTACCAGTTAGGAATATGAAGTCATGAAATTCACTTATACATGGATAGACATGGTATGTATAATTCTGAGTGAAGTAAGTCTGAGCGGGAGAGACAAACAGAATGACTGCACTGATCTTCAGGGTATAAAAGACACAGTGTGAGAATAATACCCAAAGAAAATAGAAATGATGAAGGGAGTACAGTTAGGTTAGAGAAGGGACCACTATGACAATGGTATTTGAAAATTATCATTCAGGACAAGAACTGGTACTGAAAGGAAGTAAAGTAATATGCATGATATCCCTTCATTAACAGTATTGCAAACCACAGTGCTAAGACACAGAGAGAGAGAGAGAGAGAGAGAGAGAGACAGAGACAGAGACAGAGACAGAGACAGAGACAGAGACACAGAGAGAGTATAGAAAGTAAGGTTCTGTCCTTTCATTTGGCTGACCCATGTTCCATCCTAGCATTCCACGTGGTCCCCGAAACCCCTCCGAAGTTCATCCTTGAGTATGAAACTGGGAACAAATGGAAATGGCTTCTGTCTGAAAGCCAGAACAGTAGAGCCTGTTCTGTGCAACAGAGCACAAACACTCCACTCTCACCTAGGGAATTAAGGAGCTGGATGTGGGGGCCCTCGAACTTGGGCCAAAGAGCTAATGGGGCTCCTGGAGACTGCAGAGGTGCTGTGAGCCAGAGTACTCTGAGTTAGCAGGCTCAAGTTGAGAAAAGCAACCCAGGTCCCTCACTGCCTCCTCATACAGGGTTGAGATTGGTGCAATGAATTAAAATGGCTTCTACTCAGGGCTCTCTCAGGACCAATGTTCTAAGCCTCCAGCCACAGCCAGAGACCCCTTCCTAAGAGAGGATGAACTGTCTGCATCTCCTTCCAAAATCCCCACATTGCAAGTCTCCATCGCAACCTCAGAGTGGAACCATATTTGAAAGCCAGAAAGAAGGTAAGTAAATCAAAGGTCATAAAAACAAGTACTAATCCGGTGGGATAATTGTCACTGTAAAAATACTGGGAGGGAAGGACAAAAAATAGTACAGAGGGTAAGGCACCTGGCTTTGCATGTTACCAACCCATTCCAATCTACATATGATCTCCCAAGTTCCCTGAGCACATGAACCAGGAGTAAGTTCTGAGCATCACTAGGTATGGGGAAGAGGAGGAGGAGGAGGGAGGAAAAGGACCAAACATCCTTAAACCATCTCTGGAGTAACCCAAGATCTTGGGAGTCAGTAGTCCTCTCCCTAGCTAATCCAGGGGGCTATTGAGGCACTTGGACCTTTCCAACTAGGAAACAAGTCCAAGCTCTGGTTTCAACTTTTGTTTTTTATTTTTTTTTGTTTTGTTTTTGGATCCCAATAGTGCTCATGACATGCTTCTGGCTCTGTGTTCAGGGATTACTTTGAGTGGATTTGGGGACCCTGAGAGTGCTGGGATCAAACCTGGGTCAGCTGCATGCAAGACAAACACTCTACCCACTGTAAAAATCCCACCTTCCTTTTCTTGGGCCAAGAAATAGCCAGAAGAAAATATGTTTAATCTACAGCTTTCAAGAAGTGACCCCAAGGGCCCGGGAGATAGCATGGAGGCAAAGCGTTTGCCTTTCATGCAAAAGGTCATCGGTTCGAATCCCGGTGCCCCATATGGTCCCCTGTGCCTGCCAGGAGCAATTTCTGAGCATGGAGCCAGGAGTAACCCCTG
>PVKC010040926.1:0-12241 GCA_004027635.1 Crocidura indochinensis | reverse complement strand
ATATATATATATAAACATATGTTTACCCAAGTGAGAATGAATAGAAACATGTCACTTTTTGATTTATATTTTTTAAGAACACATCAAACAAATCAATTCTTCCTATTCTACTCTGCAATAGATGAAGTTAGTGAAATTGAATGATTCAGATAATTAAAAACTGAAAAGCCACCACATAAACTAATTCTGACCCACATTTTTAATCCTTTTTTCTTTTTTTTCTTGTTTTTCGGCCACACTATGATGCTCAGGAATTACTTCTGCTCCTGGCTCGGGACAATATGGGATGCTGAGGGATTGAACGTTGTTCGTCCTGGGTTAGCAACATGCACAGCAAATGCCCTACCACTGTACTATCCCTCCAGCCCCACATATTTTTGCTCTTGCAACTATTTGAGTTAATGCATTTTTTATTTGTTTATACAGGATTCTTGTAGCCTGCATGTCAATTTCTTGTGCCCTTACAGCAGCCATAAATTGTAATGTTTATTAAATCTACTAATTCAAAGAAAAATGTGATGTTTACTTTTATTATTAAGTATGTTTTGTAGTTCATCTTTTTGTTTCAACCTTTATTGTACATTTAAACAATATAAGTTAGTGCTTTATATGCTATATCTCTTATTATATTGAATATTGTTATTATCCACATATGAAAATAGAAACTGAGGAACTGAGTAGCATCACTGAGATACTTATAAAATGTGTGTGCAGGCACATGACTTTGACCTATATCAGTCTGGTTCTATTGCCATTATTTCCTTCTTAAACATAATCACCACTCCATTATACAGTAAATGCCTGAACCCTGAATAATTACTTATTCTGAAAACAGGAAGTGTCTGTAAAGTGTTAGCCTTCAAGTTGAAAGTTGAAATAAGAAAATCTATCAATGATCAAAAAGTCAAACATATAGGGTAGATTACTTTTACTCAAAATGTACCAACAGATACCTTTACCTTTTTGTATGTGTGCTTTGTTGTTGTTGTTGTTAATTATATAACCACCCACCAACAAATGTTCTACTTATTAATATTTTCAAGAACTTTATTGCAATTGCCTTTCACAAATTGAATTAAAATCAGTTATTTTCAATGTGACCTGAGAAGTATGAATAAATATAGAAAGGACCTTGTTTGCTAGGTTGCTGACACAGCTGTCAGCACAGTTTTATCAGTCTTTGATTATCTTCATTCTTTATAAAACAAGTTTTAAATATTTTGCCAAGATTTTTGAATGTCTTAAATTATTATTCATGTCTATCTCAATAGTCTCTCATTCATGATTAGCACAGTTGTTACTAATAGCTGACACTTGCCCTTTTAGACAAAATAGCTTCTCTCTACCAAGTCTTCCTCTCTTGTTTGCTCTGTCCTCTTTCTCCTCTATCTTCTCTGCTTTCCCTGACACTGAAACTATGTGTCGAGTTCCATTTATCACTGAGCACAAGTTGGCTTCACTCATTTTTATTAATCCCTTGGTGCCTGAAGGCATTCGATTTAATTTGTTTAATTTTTGCATTAAAAAACTTTGGATAAAAGTTCTTTTCATTTTTTTTAATTCCTAAATGGATTGGGGTAATATGCTATGATTCATCAAACTTCATTAGTAAAGAAAAAAAATTTTTAACTTTGTTATTTGAAAGACATTTTTGTTCTGAGATTGTTCTTTGTATTTCCCCAACACCTTGGACATAAGGACATCAAATTGATATAGACAAGATGTCATGGTATGTTTAGTAGTTAGTAGTCATAGGTGATGGACAGACTTCAGAATCTACAAGTTCTACCTTGAAAATGAAATGGATATAAAGAATGCTGCACAGCAACATTTTTTTCAGCAAAGAATCAGCCTTCAGTCTTTGTTCCTCTTTGAAATTTTTTTGGAAATCCTTGCTTGAACAAAATAACTGTAAAAACTCACATTTACTCTGTAACATCTGAAGATGTGCTTTCAAATAAAAACAAAAAAAATATTCTATATCCTTTGAATGGCTACTAAAATTATTATGCAATTTAGACAGATTTCTTTATCTTTTGGTTAATACTGTACACATGTTTGGGTATACATTTAGGCAGATAACAATCTAATTTATAACAGAGGTGAATTGATACTTTTTCTCCCAATCTTGTGAGCAGGGTACTAAATATTAACATTTAATTTTCCATAGTGCTTTGCTTAGAGTGAGATTTCAAATACAGAGTCAAAGCTACTTGCTTTGAAGATGAATTGACTTCCCTGAGGCTACATAGTGATTCAGGGATAAACATGAGAATTACAATGAGTATTGCCAGTACCAATCTTGAGCATTCATTAGGCCCCATGCAAAGAGATTATATAATCTCATTTAATCCTCTCAACATCTCTATGATATAGATATTATCCTCATTTTAAAATTGAGAACAGTAGAAAATGTAAGATATCAATGATTTACCCAATAAAAAGTATGCTAGGGTTCTAGGAATTAGAAAGCAAATATATGTACTTCAAAAATAAAGGCCCTATAACTCTTGTCCTTCTAATTGGTCTTTGCATGCTACCGAAGTTAGCAAACAGGATACTATATTTTATCTTTAAATTTGGATTTACAAAAGAAATTCAAAAACACATTTATTTGGGGTGTTCTTTTATGGTTTGCTTATTTCTTTCTACTTATGTTTTTATTCTTTCTACTTAAATTTTATATATTTCTTTCTTTAAAGGGAAATTTTGAATGCAAATATTTATTTTTGTTTTTAATATGCATTTACATATTAACTTAAACTTAAAATATATTATTTTTCACTTTATTCATAGATATCAAGAATGAGTTGTTCCCTACACCTTTCAATGTGACATTTATGTTATCTAATATCTCTGAGCCTTATTCCCTTCATTTGTGAATTAAAAATAACACGCTCAGGAGTGTTTTATGAGAAAAAATAGGCAGAATCTTGAATATATTTCTGTTCAAAATGATAATTTACTCATTGCCAGGTTTTAATCTACAGTGATTTTGCTCTCAGTTAGAAAATATCAATACATCGGTACAAAAAAATTAAGAAGAGGATAAACACAATTAGCATTATTTGTTTTTTTTAATTTTCCACATAAAAGTGGTTAGTTGATCATTTGCATAAATAAAAAATATAAAGTCAGAGTTTTTAATTACCAGGAACTTTCAAAATCATAGAAAAATGAGATGGTATGAAAAATAATACTATAAATACTTACCTTTATCTGGAGTTAAAAAGTAACAAGATATAATCTGAACTGATTAAAACCTGTTGGCAGATGACTAAAACAATTTTTGAGTGATATCAAGTATAATGCCTATTTCAAATTAATTGCAGAAATAATTGCTCTCTTTATAAAGATAAAAGCAATGTTTAACATTTCATCAGTATTGCATTAGGAGATTAAGGTGCTCTTTTTTTAAAAAAGTAGAAGCCAGGTCTGTAAACTATCTGTATGTCTTTGGAAATACTTAGGGAAAATGTAAAATGTCTTTATTTTTAGAAATTGGTTATAGTTTTAGTACTAGGCATTCCAACATTTTGCACACACTTATAAAATGAAAGGTATTCTGTTTTCTGCTCCCCAACTTGCACTGAAATCACTAAATTACTTTTAAAAAGACATATGATTGTTAGGAAAGGCTTCCAATGTTATTCACATTTCTCCTCTCTTTCCTTAAATTTTTGTTTTGCAGGACAAATGATACTGGCTTTCTCTCCTTCAAAGACCACTTGCCTGTCACTCAAATAGTTATCACTGATACTAACAGATCAAACTCAGAAGCTGCTTGGAGAATTGGGCCCTTGCGTTGCTATGGCGACCGTGAGTATACCAAATCTAAAGCTTTCTCTCTCTCTGCATTACATAACCACATTTTTTTTTCCATTTCCCTTTCCCCCTGCAGTTTCCAAAACTATTCAGAGCTTCTCTTTCCCATATCTTGTTATAAAACAATGAATCACTCTATAAGATTTTTTTTCTTATTTGCAGGACATTTCTGGAATGCCGTATCATTTTATACAGAAGCCTCATACCTCAACTTTCCTACCATCCATGCTGAATTCAGTGCTGATATTTCCTTCCATTTTAAAACAACAGCTTTATCGGGAGTTTTTCTAGAAAATCTTGGTATTAAAGACTTCATCCGGCTTGAAATAAGCTGTAAGTGTCCTCTGTGAATTTAATGTGCTGATCAGCAGAATTTCTTTAGTCATATCTTTTGTCATCAACAGTTGATACATATTTGTACTATCAAAATAATCTCAGTACCTATAAATTTATCAATAATAGTTTTAGTTACCTCTTAGTCATTGTTTCTTAACAATAGTGTGTTTTTGAACTTTCCCATAGGCATCTTATACAATGGCTTTTATCAGATTCATGGATATTTCCTAAATAATACTATATAGATACACAGCCTAGGATTTGTTGAACAATTTTCATGGAAAACTGAATGTAATAAACAATTAGAATTCTGATGTTTCTATCATTTAACTTATTATAATTATTTAGTTAATTCACTGCCAAGATATAATTTTATAAAAATTACAATTTCTTTATGCCAGTTATTTCAGAATAATTACAAAACAATTAAATATAGAAATATAGATAGCCAAATATTTTATTATTAAATAACATATACAATCATGCAAGTCAATTATTCCAGAATAAAAATCTAAAGTATGTATCCTGAGGAAAAAATAGTAACTATGTATAAAGGCTTGTTCCAGTTTAACTAAATAGCTGTTAAATTTCTGTTTCCAAAATTTTTCCCCTTCAGATTTGTAAATGGTTTCAAATTGCAAATTTATTTTCTTTGCATATCCTGCACAAAATGATATAACCACGTATGTCCAAGAATTTCTCTCAAATTAAACAATAATACATTTTATTAATTTAAAATTTAAATTATTCCACATTAAGCAAGAAATACACACATTTACTCATGCCTTTTTATTTCGCAGGACTTTTCCTGTGCCTATGAAAATTACTGCTACCCCTTTTTTATCTTTAAGATAGGGGCTCTCACCTTTTTCATAGAACCTTGGAATAAAGTTTACTTTGTTTTAACTCATATTTCTGCATTTTTCTAAAAAAATAAGAAAAAAATGTGATGGGGGCCAGGGGCCAAGAGGTCTCTAAGTGCTTTGGTTAGATAAAAAAAAATAAATAAAGGACAGAACTAAATATTCAATCCAAAGTCGAGAACAATAGAATCAACAGTCTAAACTTAAAATGGTCCTTTTATACTGGTTAGCCAGGCACAAAGGATGGTGGTATAGAAAGCACTCTATGCTCACTGGTGGTGGGAATGACCCTGATTCACTGTGTATCTGAAATCCAACTATAAAAGTCTTTGTAAATCACAATGGTTTCTATAAAATAAATACACACATTTAGGAAAGGTCTTAAATATAAGGATTAGAAATTGATAATAATTTAAATATGTAATTAAGTTCACAAATTGGGGCTTGAGAGATAGCACGGAGGTAAGGGGTTTGCCTTGCATGCAGAAGGAAGGTTGTTTGAATACCGGCATTCCATATGGTCCCCTAGCCTGCTAGGAGCCATTTCTGATCATACAGCCAGGAGTAACCTCTGAGCACTGCCAGGTGTAAACCGAAAACCAAAAAAAAAAAAAATCACAAATTGCATAATAGCCTATGTGGCATTTAGCAACTTTAAAATATATGAGCAATAAGAAATAAACACCAAAAATCATCAAAATCTTTATCTTTTTGGTGAATAATTAAAATTCCTAAATTCTGTGAATTTTTTCTTTGTTCTCTGTGGTATAATGTATATTGACAACCCTTGGGCATCTATATTGATTCATTTTGGTAGTACCTTTGAGTTAAACAGTGCTGATCAGTTTAACTTTATAATAGAAAACAAAATCAAATGTAAGTTTTCACTCTTGAAAACACATACTTATATGAAATTTATAAATTTTTTTTTTGGCCTTTGGACCACACCCAGTGACGCTCAGGGATTCCTCCTGGCTATGTGCTCAGAAGTCGCTCCTGGCTTGGGGGACCATATGGGAAACCGGGGGATCGAACCGTGGTCCATCCTAGGCAAGCGCAGGCAAGGCAGGCACCTTACCTCCAGCGCCACCGCCCAGTCCCCTTTTTTTGGCTCTTGAAGTTTATGATTTTAGAAGTCAACAGTAAATGTTGTCTTTTCTGTATAAAATTTACTTTTAAATCCAATTAAGCTAATTTAAATAAAATCACTAAGATCTAAGTAATAAAATGAATAAAATGTGCTAATTTGAAGCCTACAAATTTGTTACTAAAATTGTTGCCATAATTTAACTTAATTTAATATCTGCATATTATTACTATGTTTGATGGATGAATTTTTAATATCATATTCATTTGTTTGTTTGGGAGGCCACATGCTGTAATGTTCAAAGCTTACTCCTGGCTCTATGGTCTGGGATCATTCCTGATGAGTGGGAATTATATGATATGCTACAATATAGAATTTCTATCATCTTCATGTAAGGCTTTATGCTCTATACTATGTGTCCTGACATATTGCATTTATTTAAATGAGCATTGCTTGTCAATAATTTAAAGCAAAGATTATTTATTTCCTACAATATTTAGAGTATGTGTATTATCTTGTTTATGATTGTTTTATTTAGGTTTTAATTTATTTAGTCAACTTTAGAGGGTTTAAAATTATAAGAATTCATACATTTTTCAGCAATCTTTATTTTAGTAACAGTAAATATATTCTTTGATCACTTCATTTTTATTTAAATAAGTTCTTTAATATTTTTTGTTTGTTTTTTGGGCCACACCCGGTGATGCTCAGGGGTTACTCCTGGCTATGTGCTCAGAATTGTCCCTGGCTTGAAGGACTTTATGGGATGCCGGGGATCAAACCGCAGTCCATCCTAGGTTATTGCATGCAAGGTAGATATGTCTTACTGCTTGAGCCATGGCTCTACCCCCAAGTTCTTTAATTTTTTTATAAGTCTTTATCCACATATATTGATTTTCTCAGGTATCTTGGAAAGTTTTTTTAATAATATATTTATTTAAGAACCATGATTACAAACAAGTTTGAAGTTGGGTTTCAGTTATAAAAATGAACAACCTCTTTACCAGTGCAATATTCCTGTATAGGTACTTCGTGCCACTGGAGCTCCAGCATTGCAGTACTCCCACCATCAATGAACCCAATATCTTTCCTTTCTCATCCCTTGTATTCAAGATAGGCATTCTATTTCTCTCACTAACTACCATAGTCATGAGAGATGTTAGTGTAGTTATTTCTTTAACTACATTCACCACTTTTTGTGGTAAGCTTCATATCATGGGTCTGTCCTACCAACCTTCATCTCTATTGTCTCTGGCTATTATTGCAATATTTCTTTTATTTTTTTCTTGATCCCATAAATGAGTGAGGCTATTCTGTGTCCATATCTTTTCTTCTGACTATTTCACTCAGCCTAATAGTTTCCATGTTCATCCATGTATAGAAAAATATTATGATTTCATTTTGTCTTACAGCTACATAGTATATCATTGTGTATACATATCACAGTTTCTTTACCCAGTTATCTATTCACAGTCATCTGGGTTGTTCCCAGATTCTGGCTATTGTAATTAGTTCTGCAGTTAATATAGGTGTGCAGAAAGCAATTTGTATTGTGTTTTTGTGTTCCTAGGGTAAATCCCTAAAAGTGGTATAGTTGTATGATATAGGAGCTCAATTTTCCATTTATTGAGGAATCTTTTATCGTGTTGTTTTTCATAAAAACTGGACTAGGCAGCATTCCCACCAACAGTAAATAGAGGTCCCTTCTTTTCATATCCTCCTCAGCACTTCATAATCATTTACATAATACTTACATAATCAATTACATAATCAACATAATAAACTATATCAACCCAAGAAAAAATAACCATATGATCATATCAATAAATGCAGAGAAAGCATTTGATAAGATCCAACATTCATTCATAACAAAAATTCTCTACAAGATAGGAATTGGAAGGAACTTCTCTCAATTTAGTCAAGGCCATCTACCGCAATCCAATGGCAAATATTATTCAAAATGGAGAAAAATTAAAAGCCTTTCCTCTAAAATCTGGTAGGAGGCAAAGCTGCCACTCTCACCAATTATATTCAACATAATTTTGGAAGACTTGCCATAATGATTAGGCAAGAAAAATATATCAATGGCATCCAGATAGGAAAGGAAGAAGTCAAGCTCTCATGTTTGCAGATGACATGATACTATATTTAGAAAACTCTAAAGACTCTATCAAAAAGCTTCAAGAACAATAGATTTATATGGAAAGTCTCAGGCTACAAAATGAACACAAAATAATCAATGCCCTTCTTATATAGAAATAATGTTAGAAAAGACGTGGACATTAAAAAATAATTCCATTCACATTAGTGTCACACAAACTCAAGTACCTTGTAGTCAACCTAACAAAAGATGTGAAGGACTTATACAAAGAATACTACAATAAAATTGCTTCAATAAATAAAACAGGACACAAGAAAATTCAGACACATGTCTTATTCATGGATTGGAAGTAATAACATTATTAAATGGCAATAATGGGGGCCAGAGCTATAACATGGAGGTAGACCATTTGCCTTGCATGCAGACATTTGTTGGTTTGAATCCTGACATCCAATTTGGTCTCTCAAGCCTGCAAAGAGCTATTTCTGAGTATAGAGGAGTTACCCCTGTGTGACCAAAAAACAAAAACAAAAACAAAAACAAAAAACAAAATAAATAAAAAATTTAAAAAATGCAATGGCGGGGCTGGAGAGATAGCATGGAGGTAAAGCATTTGCTTTGCATGCAGGACTGTGGTTCGAATACCAGCATCCCATGTGGTCCCCTGAACCTGCCAGGAGTGATTTTTGAGTTAGTGCCAGGAGTAACCCCTGAGCACTGCCACCGGGTGTGACCCCAAAACCAAAATACACACATACATACATACATACATACATACATACATACATAAATGCCAATACTCCCCAAAGCATTGAACAAATTTAATGAAATTACTTTTAGGATATCCATGACATATTTAAAAGATGTAGAAATTAATTTGGCACAATTAAAACACACAAATAGCTAGAGCAAACCTTGGGAAACATATGGGAGGCATCACTTTCCCCAACTTTAAATTGTACTACAAAGCAATAGTCATTAAACCAGCATGGTACTTGAGTAAAGACATATTCTCAGATCAATGGAATAGACTTGAGTATAAAGAGGATGTTCCCCAGGCATACAATCAATTAATATTTGATAAAAAGGCAAGAAAAGCAAAATGGAGCAAGGAAAGCCTCTTCAACAAGTGGTGTTGGAACAACTTGTCAGTTACCTACAAAAAAGCGAACAGGTACTTCCATCAAACACCATGCACAAAGGTCAAATGTATGTGAATTAAAGACCCGAATATTAGACACAAAACCATAGGTATATAGAAGAACACATAAATAAAACACCAGATGGCATTGAGTTTAAAGGCATTTTTAAGGAGGTGACACCGTTGTCCAAACAAGTAAAAGCAGAGCTAGACAAATGGAACTATATTATGCTGAGAAGCTTCTGCACCTCAAAGGAAATAGTGCTAGGATACAAAGGCCACTCACAGAATGGGAGAAACTATTCACCCAATACCCATCAGATAGGGGCTAACATGTAATATGTACAAGATGCTGAAGAATTTAACAAGAAAAAAACATTTAACCTCAGCAAAATTGGGTAGAAGAAACAAACACTTCCTTAAAGAAGAAATTTAAATGGCCAAAAGGCACATGAAAAAAATGCCGCAATTACTAATATCAGAGAGATGCAAATCAAAAGAGCAATACTGTGTAATTTCATGCCAAAAGGACTAGCACACATCACAAATAGTAATAACAATCAGAACTTGGAATGTTTTAATGGACTTAGGCTTTTGTTCCAATCCATCAATGTGACTGATTCTTTTTCCTTCTTTTTTAAATTATTTGTTGAACTTTATGAATATTAAATATTAAAGATTTATGAATATTAAATATTGAGCTTCATTTCCAGATGATATGAGCAGTTATCCAGCCTCCTATTCAACACACCAATCCAAGTCCTATGAATCTATTGATTTCATGGAGGGTTCAGGTGAGAGTAGAGCTAGACTTTGAAGCTTCTTTTTAGAAACAGTTATCTTTGTGCATATATACTAGACTATGGAAAGTGGCTTCATCTCAGTTTTGCGGTCTAAGACCCCTGTGGTCTTTCATTTATGGGACATCTACTATGAACCATAAAAACCTGTAGATAACTTATAACCATGAGATACCTGGACAACTGGACTTAGCCTGATTCAACAATGTAAACTGAGATTACTTTGGAAACATGCAGGGCAGCTGAATGGTGAGATGAAAAATGTGGAAGATAAGCCTCAGCTTTCCTCATGATTTATATTGAAAGAGGCCTACTGGCAAATTCATAAAGAACTATGTGCAACCTTGGTGCACATTATTTCTTTATTATTATTTAAGCACATGATTACAAAACTGTTCATAACTGAGTTTCAGTTACACAATGTACACCAGTTCACAAGTGTGCATTTCCTATCACTAATATCCCAGTTTCTTTCCCACCCTCCTGTAGCCTGCCTATGGGACAGATATTTTACTTTTCTCTCCCTCTCTTCTCTCTCTTCCCTTTTTGACACTGTGTTTTGCACTATTGCTAATGAAGTGGTACTATGCATATCACTTTCTTAAATGAAGGGCGGACAGCCCTTCTAATTTTGCCCTTGATGTACCGTGGCCGTCAAGGTGCATGCTTGTCATTAGATGTCTCATTTATCTCTGACTAAATGGATGCTTTCAACTTTGATTGCGGGAACTGGCCATATCACAATAATGATGTGATTGCATAAAACACCCCTGAAAGAGTAAGTAATATCTTAGCAACAAAAACTTGGGAAATTTGAGAGCTCTAGGAAGAGACAAATGTGCTGGCTTGAAGACATGAAAGGGTCTAAGCACACATTCCCTACAAATTACCAAACAGCTAAGTGTTTCTTTTGCAGTTACAGCAGAAAATATACCAGGAAGGATATATCTTTAATTGGTAGTTTTAACCTTCTTTTACTCTAGCAATTTAGACTATTAATGGGAGGAAGCTTTGTGGCTTTCATGAGAAATAAGATCGCTTGTATCTAACTTGTTCATGCTCTGAAATTTAAAGTTGAGTGCTAACCATTTAGTAATTTGAATATAATAGCTTAATGTTAATTAAATAAAAATAAGGCCCTAAGGTCTTTTGATTCATTAAAGTAGCATCAAATGCCATGACATATTATCACAAGATAATGAATGATCATTTAAAGTTAATTACATTTCACTGTCCAACCATGTAGTACTAACTTTTTCCTTTAAGTTATACAAAGTTTCAAATGAAGGTGATAGACATTTGTTAAAAATATACATCCACTAATTTTATTGGTTAGTGTGTATTTCTTATCTCATAGCAGTGAAAATACAGTTTCCTAAAGAAAAGTGTTTTATGGGAAAATATTAAAATATTTGCAAGGACTAGTACCTTCTACAACATTTTGTTATTATTTAAGATAAAATAGGAGAATTTTTCATTTGTTGTTCACAAATTCCCTTCCCTTATATATGCATTTTTTATGTTACAAAGTTCAGAGCAATATATATTTTCAGATCATCACATTTAAAATGAAATGGCCTTATGATTGATTTGATGACTTACAGTAGTTTCTGCCCTCATGTCAAAGGAATATACCTTTAAAAGAGTGGCTGAAAATGTCCAAATATATTTATAAAGTTGTTGTAAAGTGAAAAAGTTTACATAAAAATTTTAGATCTCCTACAATTAGTCTATTTTCAATGCAAAGCAAAATGTTCTATTATGCCCTTAAGTCAAGTCTTAGTGAACATATTTTCAAAATACATTTGAGGGTAAAAAAGCTAATTTGACTATTGCTTTAGAATGATTGTGCAGATTGAAATAGGTGCTTGAGTTGTTATGCAAGAGGTAAAGTGTCTGCCTTGCATGCACTAGCCTAGGACAGACCTTGGTTTGATTCTCGAGCATCACATAGGGTCCCCAAGCCAGAAGCAATTTCTGAGCGCATAGCCAGGAGTTACCCCTGAGTATCACCTTGTGTGACCAAAAAAAGAAAGGAAGGAAGGAAGGAAGGAAGGAAGGAAGGAAGGAAGGAAGGAAGGAAGGAAG